>PVIA01001611.1:0-264557 GCA_004024845.1 Tonatia bakeri
TGGAGATTTTCTTCTGAACTATTTTCCAGGTTTTTTTCTACAATTGTATCTAATGTGAGAGTAATCTCACTTATTGATTTCCTAATACCAATTATTATATTTTTCCTATTGTAAAATTTTCATTTTATAGTTTTCAATTGCTTGCCAAATTTTGACATCATGACTTATAGTTCGTTAAACATATTAAACATACATATTTTAAAACCCATGTCTGATAATTCCATTATCTAGAGTCTCTGTGGGTCTGTTTCTATCGTCCGTGAAGAGGTTTTCAGTCATATTGGCTTGTCTCCTAATAGACAAAAATCAGACTTTTGTCTCCTAACTGACAAAAATCAGACCTGGCTGTGTCTGGTTAAGTCTTAGCAGCATCATTTTGGAGGAGGAAACCTGAGCAATTTGTCTAAGGACATGGGTGTCAAAGCTAAGATTCCACTCAAGATCTTCTGTGACTCTTAGATGAATGTTTAAAAAGAAGAAATGGTTTTGATTCTGGGGCATCATCCATCCCCCTCAAAAAACTGATGCAAGTAAGAAAACAATTACAATATTAAAAAATACCATTGCCTTCTACTATTGTAAAATTATTCCACATTTGGCAGATCTGCTAGATTCCAAAGTTCAGCACTATTTCAGCCGTGGAGCACTCTGGCCCCAATGGTGGGGTGGCTTTTTGGCTGTGCTGATGTCAAAGAAATGTCCTAGGAGCTAAAGTCACTGACGTATCTATCAGGAGTAAGAAAAGATGAGTGCCAGAGGCTCCATCCCTTTCCTCTCTACAGCTCTTAAGGAAATCCTTATGGTCATCACCTCTCCTCCTGACTTAATTCTCAGATAAGCTAAAGAAGAAAAAAAAGAAGGAAAATATTTCTTAAATGGAGAAGAGGAAGGTCCATAACTCATTCACTTCCATTATTCTTCTAATAGCCCTCACTGCCTCTCTGCATTTTCAGAGAGCAGTTTGTCCCAATGTGCAAACTCTGTGCAGCTAAGCAGACAATTCAGTTTATGTAATGAGTCAAGGAGGTGTGACTTACTGTTTAAAAAAAAAAATTAACATGGTTGTTTACTTAAATCATACTTCCTACCAAAGGAACTAACTGTGCTTATGCCACCTTTCTCTCCTCCAAGTATTGCACGTGTGGGCTCTTGGATGGGTAAGAAGGGTCACTAGACAAATGACAGAAACACAGGCTCCCCTTGTCCTAGAGAGAAAATCCAATGACTCCATGAGTTACCCAGCCTACATAGGCACCAAGCACCAAATGCTGGATTAATTATGTTCTGTAGTTTTTTTAATAAAACGCTCAATATTCACTGTTCCCAAGTTGCAGATTTGGCAAGGATAAATAATTGTCATAATTGCAGTAGGCAGCTTCTAAAATGGTTCTCGATGATTCCCTGTACGTGGCCTGGACCTAACAACTTGCTCCTAAAAAAACAGAATATGGTAAAAGTGATAAATGTCACTCCCAAGGTTAGGTCATAAAATACTGTGAATGCCCTTTTTCCACCTGCTTGCCCCCTCTCACTGGCTTGCTCTAGTGAAGCAAGCAGCCATGCATGCGGAACCAGGAGGCAAGGAACTGAGAGAGGCTCCAGCCAATAGCCAGCAGGCCTCAGTGCACACCTACAACAGGCTTCCAGCCACTGCTTCCTGCCAGCAACCACCAAAGGAGTTGCAAGCATACCCTGCCCTAGTTCCATTAATAGGTGACAGCAGCCCCAGCTGACACCTGATTGTCGGCTTGTAAGAAGAGACCCTAGGCTGGAGGACCCATAAAGCTATGCCCACAAAACCATGAAATAGTAAGTTCATTTTGTTTTAAGCTGTTATAAATTATATACATTATTTATTTATTTATTTGAGGCATAATTGGCATACAAGTATAAAATTATATTAGTTTCAGGTGTACAGCATAATAATTCTAAGCCAGCAAATTTTGGGGCAACTCGTTACACAATAAAAAATAAGTATTACAGATGTAGTGGATAATATTTATTATAAAGCACTGACTATGAACCAATTTTATTTCATCAATACAACAACCCTAGTAAAGTAAGGTTATCTCCACTTTGCAGAATGAGAAATTAAGGCTGAGGGCAGGTCAGCAGTGTGAGAGGTTGGCCTTCAAACAGGGCAGATTTGTAGAGGACTCAGAAGGCTCTGCCCTGAGTGCAGCAATTCTGAATATTCCTACAGAAGTTCAGTCTCAGGTCCATGAGAAAGGGAAGCTATTACATTGCTTTAACTGAAAAACAAAAAAACTATTTAGAGCGATTTAAGCACTGAGGATAAACCTAAAGGCAGTGAATGAGCTTGCCGAAAGAGATACAACATAAAGCAGTAATTCAGTCTTAAAGGTAAACCGTTAGAGAAAATACCACAGCACCCAGGAACAGAAAACAAAGAACTGGAGACTTCAGAATTTGCTATTAAGATCTCATCATAGACATTTCAGAGTTGCTTTGAGTAACTATTCACACAGCTCCCTGTGAAGTACTGTGCCGTTTCACTGAGTGCCTTTTCATCTCATTGGAAACATTCATCTTCACTGGGTATCATTTACACACACTGTGAGTCAACAGGGAATCAACCTGAGGGAATGGGCTGTTTTGGTTCTTCCTACCTCTCCTCCTCCCCTCACACACCAGGCATGAGCCTGAGGAACCAGGACAGGACATTTCAGAGGGAATGTAGGAATGTTCCCCCATCGAGCAGTTGGACCACAGCCAGGATGGTGGTGCCTGAACCTGGAAACGTGGAGAACATATTGGAGAGCTTGGTTCCTCATCTCTTGGCTTTAGATAATCATATTAACACACCTCAAAAGATTATTTTAAAGAGCAACTCATTAAATTGACCCTAAATCTCAGTGGAAAAAAAGGTGGAATAGCAAAGGCTTAGAAGAAAGACAAGGCAAACGACAACCCAACAATTTAATTGCCCTCATACTACTGTGAATATGTGAATTGGGACCCCCACAGGCTAATGCTCCCCTTCTCACCATTATCTTCTCCTCCAGCCAGGGGGCTTCTGAGCAGATACAATTCTGATAACTGACACATCAACACATCAGAGCCACAGCACCCAAAGACCACAAAGCATTTGCCCCTTATTAGAAATCAATGCCACTGCTGTTATTTCTATACCACCATAAACAGTGTGAACCAAAAAAGAGCTATGTAAACAAACCTAACAAGCTCAGTGATCAAAAGTAACAGGATGATCCAATCATAAATTCCTAACTGGTCAAGTTATGGTGGGTAGTTCCACCCTAGTAAAAGTTTCATCTTTGCCTTAAGAGAACCCCTCCATTGTTCTTGTACCTAAGACAGCATACCTTTGAAATGCCAGAGTAATCTTTTTCAGACCCCTCAGATGTACAGCCACCCTCACAGGAGCACACGCACCCCACGCCTCCTTGTGACCTTGTTTGCCCCCACACCATCTCTATTGACTGTAAATGTTAAACGTTAGCTGTGCTGCACCACCAATGTAAAAAAAAGTCCATTTTTCTTTTTATACTATCCTGGAGATTTCTCCTCTTTGCTTTCTCCCACCTCCTTAATCTACCACCAGTGGATTTCATGTACCTTCCTTACATTTTCTCCTTTGATTTAAGTGATAAAACAAACTACATCTTATATTCTCCAAGGCATTTTCTCAGTCCATTGAGATCTTGCTTCCAGGTATGTCCTCAGTTTGGATCTAATAAACTCTTTAAATTTTTTTCTATAGGTTGGGATCTTTGTGCATGGACAACAGGCAAAAGCACTTCCCACTCAGGTATGAGGCAAGAGCACTGGGACTAAAACAAGGAAGCAACATCTCACTCCCACCTCTCCTGTCTCCACCAGACATTCGATCTCACAACCATACTGCTCTTCAGTTCTGTTGCCACATCTCTAGGATGAGGCTCAGAAAGATATCATCAGACATCCAATATTCCCTTAAACTATCTAAACATTTGATAGGCAAGTTTTTTCTGGTGAGAAGGTCCTTCATCAGAGTCTCATAAATAATTATGACCTAAATATTTTTAATAACCTCTGAAAACACAGATGCTTCTGAGGCCCTTCCATTCTAAGAAGCTGAGGGGACATATTTCATGTGTCCTTTCTGATCTCTGGATGCCTCTGAACACTGGGAAAGACAAAGCTACCACTGCTTATCCATCTCAAATCTGCACACTGCCTGATCTCTAAGGTTATAAGTTCTGCTTCATCTTCCACTGCCCTACTTCGTGTCCCCACCCACCAGGGCCATCTGGCGAATTCTGAAGATGTTGTAAGTTACACTGTCTTGAGGTCCCGCCCACCATGCTGTACTCTCAGAGTAGAGGTGCCAGCAGTGGTGGTCACTGGTCATCCTTCCAGGGAGAGAGGCAAGGGAATAAATGAACCATCGACATACACACAGGTGCTACAACACAGCTTAGAATTTGGACTCAGAACAGCCAGACCACTTATCACTTGTCTGACATCAGAAAGGGAAGAAAATCACTTTTTGGTAAGTCCCAGCAGGATCATATGTCCCTCTCACCACAGAACTCCTAGCCCAGTGAAGAATAGTCAAGTAAACTGGAGGGTACCATATGCCATGATGAGTGATATAATGAGGAAACAAACGGACATCTAATCCACATTTGAGAGATCAGGGGAAGTTTCATGGAGTTAGGAGAATTAAATCTAAAACTGGAAGTACGAATTAGCCAGAAAAAAGTGGAGAGGATTGGAGAAGGGAGGAAAATAGGAAAGCAGGGAGAACTCCAGCAACATGACAAGCAGAGGCCATGGAGAGAGGAGAAAAGCAAAGAGGCCTCCCATGAACATGCAGATTGAGGGGCCTGGGACTGGCAGATGCCCCGTCTGCTCCTTCCATTGATACCGCTCTGACTGGAAGGAATTATCCTTAAAGAGGCTCCCTAACTCAAGGCTTTATCTCCCCACTTCTGACATTCCTACATATGTCCTTGCAGGGAATCTGAAGCACATGTACACACATATGCACATGCACCACACACAGGCACATTTGCATATGTGCACACACACACAAACAGACACACCCTCCACAGACACCATTCCACTGGCCTGCTGTTCACTGTCCTGGATTATTTTCTTGTCCATCTGGCTAAAGCAGGGATGATATTTCCCAGGAGCCCTTTTCTCTGTAGAGTCCTGAGTTACAGTTGGCCAAAAGAGAAATCTGCGAGAAGTCAAGACCAGCTATTACTCTGAAGGTCTTCAGCACACAGGTAGGATAAGCTCCCAGCAGTACCAATTTGCATGTCTGCCTCTTCTCCTGACAGCAGCCACAGGCCTCCCTCTAGATGTAGTTAAAGGCAATGGCTGTGCAGAAGCAGTGGCTGCCCACAGACATGGGTCCCAGCCCCTCTACAGGCCACTCACCGCTGGTCATGTTGGCTTCTCAGAGCTTCCAGGAAAGGCCTCGTTGGATCACCATGCTGGTGCTTTTCTGATTAAAGGCATTTCCTCTGATCTTTGAGTTCCTTCCAGTCCTTCTCTGCCCCAGCCGCCCATACTGGAATCAAGTGTAGTTACTGTAATAAGTCCCTTTCCCATCACTCAGTAATTCTGCTTCCCTGACCGAATTCTGATATTACCCACCAGGGAAAAGCAACCTGGAAACAAAAAAGGAGGAGCATGCAAATGAATGTGCCAGAGCAAGAGGTAAGCCTGGCAGTACAATGTCAGGATGGTTTAACTGTGGGCACAAGACTGGCAATCAATCAGAACAGCCCAGAACACCCACGACCAAGGCCAAAGGCATTTCTCAATTATTCTATTAGTGAGTATGGACTTTGTCCTGAGAGTAGTGCCAACGAAGGAAATCCTCCCAGGTATGGAACTGTAAGAGGACTCGAGGGAAATCAAAAGAGGAAACAGAGCCAGTTAGAAGGCTGCTCTTCCATACGTTACGTGCTTATTGAGCACCAACCATGTCCCAAGCATTCTCATACATGATAGACACCAATATCTATCATGTTGGCACTAAGACATCAATAAGACCTGAGCTTGCACTTTATGACCAATTCCATAGGACAGACAGAAGGAACAGTTCATATACCCCAACTAAACTTGAAGACCACTCACTAATATGAATTAGTACTCACAGCTTTGCAGACTGCCAAGCCGAGATCCTGTGTATGTAGTTAACTTTCATGATCCTTTAATTAAAATACTAGATGATAGTGATATAATTTAATCAGATGAGACATATGCACACTTGGGGGTCGTATACAGAAGAGTAAGCAGTTAGTACAAGCAGTCACATTATTTATAAACTGGGGATATTACAGTCTATTCAAAACTTATCAACCTTCCTTACTATATTACTGTTCATTAGATAACAATAGTTTTTTACCCATGATTATTAGGAATCATCTTATACTTATGAAAGTAAAAAATATCAAGGCCTAGTCTCGATATCGCGCTAGTATCAGAAAAGGGACTTGCAAGAAAAGGAGGGAATATGTCAGAGGAAGGAGAATTGCACCACAGAATGGGAGAAAAACCATCCCATCACTATCATGCTGGCCTGCCTTCCTCGTGTTTTAGAGTTCCTACAGTCATCCAGAACTTCTGCAAGTAATGAAGAGACTTTGCAAAATAAAAATAAAAGTCATCAGTGGATTTCCAACTCCAGGAAAATTATTACCATCCTCCTTTTCAATCTATGCTCTTTGGAAATAGATGCTAAAATATTTCACTTAGTTTGAGAAATCTGACCAGGAAACACAAGGCTGCCCTACATCATACTACCCAACATTACAGGCTCAGAGTAGAGGTCAGCAGAGCAGAAGCCCCCACTCAGGCCCACAGCCCAAGTCTCTAAGGTCAAAGATTAGACATCCTCATTTTTCTTCATCCAAAGGAGAAAAATTGGCTGTGCCTGCTGGGGCTACGCATGAAGACAGACTCAGATGTGGACAAATTTCCCTGAATTGATGTACTGCTGACATAAGAAGTAAAGCCATGGAGATATGCTCTCTGGTTGCTAAACAGCATCCTCAATTGCCTCCCCCCACCCCCACCCCAGCTAAAGACCAACTGAATGTCAAAGAGGAAAGCAAGTGACTGCAGATGTATTCTTCACCGTTATGCTAGATACTAAATTACAGAGCCAACCTCAAGTTATTAATGCTAAGGCACAACCTTGGTCTAAAAAAAATCTGCCACCCTCCCAGCATATAAAACTAATCTGAAACCTTTCCAGAAGGTAATAAATTCCTACAGACAGAGGTTAAACTCAAGGGCAGTGAAGTGAACCTAGCAGAAAATAATTAATACATGTGTCCAGTTAGGCTGAAATTACAACAAAAATGGCTTCTAAGGAAAAATTAAAGGGAAGGAATGGCTCTGGCTGGAGTAGCTCGGTGGATTGAGCACAGGCTGTGAACCAAATCATCGCAGGTTCGATTCCCAGTCAAGGCACATGCCTGGGTTGCAGGCCAGGGCCCCCAGCAAACCGCACATTGATGTTTCTCTCTCTCTCTCCCTCCCTCCCTTCCCTCTCTAAAAATAAATAAAATCTTTAAAAAATAAGGGAAGGAATGAAGATATCAAGGCAAAATGGAACTTCTGAGTTTCCAAGTTCCAAATCACTATTGTCAATGAGCTATTAAGTATGCTAATCATGTTATTCATGATGATGTATTTCTCTTCCACTTACTAAATATATCCTGTGTGCCTACACCATCCAAAGCACTGTGTTCAGTGCTAGAGATTGAATAGGATATCTTTCATCTTCTAAGTGCATAAAATACACACACAGGAACAATATAAAGAGCCAGACCTCAAAGCCTAACAGCCTAGAGAAGTGGACTTTTGTCTTGGATTCATCTTCATGACACAGAGATAAACAGCCATGTACTCCACCCAGGGACAATGTCTCTCCCACCCTAGGACGCAACTCTTCTGGCCTAAAGGTGATTTCCTTGGCACCTCACAATTCCCTTTGCGTGATGCTAGAACATGCCCTTCATCAAAAGTTCACACAAAACTAAAACAATAGCCTTTCTTTACCTTAACCTTCATTCTAAAGGCTTTATGGCTGACAGAGCACATTCCTGTTCAGTATTCCATCTGATATTCACAGGGGCTCTGAGATATTATTATTCCCATTTTCTAGAGGGAGAACGTGAGGCCCAGTGCAATTCACAGTCACACTGCTCACAGAAATGGGGCAGGGCCATTCCAAGCCTCTGTCTCCTAGTACTTTCTTTCCTCATCATTAAAGGATCTTCATGGTACATCTTAAGTCCCGCAAAGTCAACAAAACCTAGAACCTCAGCATGGGATCACGAGGGGCCTTCAAATGCCAGGGAGGAAGAAGTCCAGAGCTAAGAAATCTCAAAGTGAATTAACAGGCAATGCATAACTTATAAATAAACAACTTATGTTAACTTTGATATTAAAAAATAATTTTATACAAATAAGTATAGACAACTAGGTAACAATCGCACAGCACTGACCACATTCCTCCTCATGATGTTATGAAAGTGTCACAATGGGTTTGAAATTCATGTACTGACACCCTGAAATGCTGCTTGTGGAAACTTTGAGATCTGTGGGTATAAATCTCTTTAATAAGTTTATTTTAGGGTCAGGAAATAAAATGTGTTGTTTATGCTTCTCAAGATAGGAATCACCCTTTGTATAAGTCACTGAATACTCCCAGAGATGTTGCAGGTAAACAACCTATATACAGTGTGAACGTTCCATAAAGCGATTGTCTCAAGACAGTTTTGACTGCACACCCCTGACCACAGAAGAAGCTCACACATGTCCTCTAATACATGTATACTTGTTTATAGTGGTATTCATGTATGACTGTACTACAATACTATACAATATATAAAACATATACAGAAATAGAAATTTTAAAAGAATGATATTGTAGTCAAGATCTTCTCAATATCGTGATACCAAAGTGTAGCAATCACTGGATGTTGAAGTAGCAGAAGCTGCAACTGCCTTCTGTGCCTCCAGATTCCATGCCGGCTGTGTTGACAGAGGCTCTGTTCTCAAAGAGTCTGGCGGATGTCACAGACAGACTTCTAATTACCACACACAAGCACTGGGGGAAAAGATTCTCCCAGTGTCCTTCCACGCAGAGACTGGGAAACACGCAGAGACGACGCACCCTGAAGCTAGAACTGTACCATGAGAAGTGAGGCTGGAAACAGCCACCCTGTCACCCCTGCCAGGGGAGAAAGGAAGCAGCTGTGCAGAAGATAGCACTCCAGGATTGCTAGTGGTCCTAGTGTACCCTCATCATCCTGAGGCCCAGCTGCATTCCTGCTGTTGGACTCCACAGGACACTCTATAGTTTTTCTTTCTTTAATTGGGTCTCAGGACATGTTGGAACCTTCTGATGTCCAGTAGCAGAAGAGCAGCTGGCTGCCCTATCTGCAGCTTGACCCCCAGAAGGAAATATCCCTAGGGATTTTGTAGATGAACCCTGGTCATATTACTTATCACCACGCCCCTTTCCACTGGGCTTCTTCCCTTTGCCATCACACCACCACACACTATTTTTTTTTACAGCATTAACATACTCAAGTTGGTTTCTGCAACAAGTATTGGTCTGTCTGTCTCTGGCCACAGCATCAGGAGCACACTCTCACTCAAGCATATTTCATCTGCATCATGGGCCGTGGTCATGCATTGCTATGTGTGCACTCATCTAAGTCACAGAAAACTACGTGCATCCCCGATTTGTGAAAGAATGTTATTTCTATATTCTAGCTTTACAAAAAATACACGATTGACTTAATTTTAAATACACACAAAAAATTAAGTGTCCAAGAAAGATGATGACTTGTTCCAAGAGTGAAGTCATCATTCCGGTTTGGAACCATTTGTCTGTTAATGTTTTGACTCAAGGGAGCAACGATACACTGCCCCCGCCTCCCCCGCCAAATTCTCTCAGGCAGTCAGGGAGACTGCAGTTAGATTGAGGCAACCAACCCAAAGGTTTACAAGTAATAATTTGGTCAGATGAACCAAAGGAAGTATGTTTCTTCACTTGGTGGTTTGGACAACTTCAGGGGTCAAGAAAGAGATTACAGACCTTCTCTGAACTCAGGGTGCAAACTTCTGCTTTGCTGTGACCTGACCACACGACCTTAGCTGTTAATTACAAACTTTGGCTTCCCACCCATAAATCTGGTGGCTTACTCAGACTGGCACTAAATACTTTCCCAAGTGTCTGATGCGTATTAAAACATGCTGGTAAATGTGCCTACAGTCCCCTGTTTTATGTGCTTGCCCCTCTCCCCAAAATAGGATTAGTATATGTAAGAATGCATTCCCAGAGTCCTAGCATGCCAAGCCTGAGTTCTTACCACAAGACAGGATCTTTTTCTGTTAAATGGATCTAAATGGCAAACTATATCTGTGGCGGCCAGGAACACAGGGTCAGCCAGAACACAGACAGCAGCAGCATCCTGCCATTCTGCTGACCAAAGGAAAAAAATTTTGGAGCTTGCGTTTTCTATTATGTTGAATCTTGACTCTAGACCCAAACCAGCTAGCTGTTTATGCTCCCTCAAAACAGTAGCAACAAGGCTGGCTGATGTCACTGCTATCCATTTTATTCCTTCTCCACAAAAGCCAAGACACACATTCCTAATATACAACTGTTCTTGTTCACACACATTTCCAAAACACCCCCTCCTTTGATAAGATGCCACAGATTCACAAAGCATCCCAACTCTCTACCCTCTGACCAGTCCATACCACATTGGTTTGTTAGCAAGGTGACCCACTCAATCCGGAGTTAGTTTTGGGAGAAACAATGATGTAGTGTGAAGAACAGGAAGAAAGAAACAGCAAAGGACCCGCAAAGGACCCACTAGCCCCAGGATCAGGAGATTCTTCAGCTTAGCCTTTTATTCTGGGACCATTACTGTGCCTGGCAGAGATGGGGGTGGGGGGGAGGGGAGAGGGAGGGAGGAAGATGAGACCAAGAACACCTATCTCAGTGCTTCTCGCTGGTGTGGCATCCCAGAGGAACCACCAGGGTTTGCCTCCCCTACAGAAAATAATAGTCTAATGATTTCTTTTTGCATACACATCAAGCTATAAAAATTATAGACTCTCTTGTTTTCCAGGTAAATAAATCAAGATCTGATAGTCATTCTTGGAAACAATTTTGTAAACCTTAACCACAATTGTTTTACTCTTCTTAGTTACTCTCTCTCTTTCTAATTGGAGGAGGACAACATAAAAGAACTTCAGTAAAACAGACACTTGAAGAGATCATGGCCCAGAACACTGTAAATAATGACCCCCAGTTCTGCCACAAAACCACTGCTTACGGTAGCACAATATTGTGGTCAGAGGGTGGGTTTGGTGTCAGACAACATGGAATTTAAATTTCTTACTGGGTCTTTCTGTGTTTCAGTTCCCTCATCAGCAAACAGGAGTAATAATAGGGCCTATCTCGTAGGACTATTGTGAAGATTAAATGAGATTACATGGCCACAGATTTTGGAACAGCGCTGTCCCAGTGCAAATGTTCAATAAATGACAATTGCCATCATGGTGACTGTGCAGCCATTTAAAAGAATAAAGTACATCTACAAGTACAGGTACATATGGAAAGAGCCCCAAAATATACCGACTGAAAAGCCATATACAAATCTGTAATGACTCTTTAGTTTAAAAAAAAATCTGTGTGTGAGCACACATACACGGCATGAAACATTGCTTTAAAAAAATTACAACATATTAATAGTGATTGTAGAGAAACTTTCACTTTTCATTCTGTACCTTTCTGTATCATTTGAATTTTGTAATCTTATACAAAGTACTCCTTGTATTTATTTTTAAATATGAAGAGATGTGATCTAGGTAGAGGGATTAGGGTACAAATTTTGTCTTCTTTAAGTTTCTCTATATAAATGTAACATACCAACATTTTCTCCCATACTCCTAGGATCAAAATTTAGAAAGACCATCACCTAAATCAGATTCTTGCCTCTGTGAAGTATGCTGTAAGTAACTGGTGTTAATCAGAATTAACAAAGCCTCTGAGGTAGAATTTCAGGCAACTCACTGAAAATTGTGCATAATTCTGGGAACCCCTGGGTGTGCTTCCCATGGATGTTATTGACCATAGGTGTGATATGTGCCATGTGTTTTTGGTGGGAAAATATTAATACTGCTGATCTAAACCCACTTTCTCCTGGAAGCTAATGACTCACATTTAAACAATCCCAAACATGTAAATTGTCTACACTTATTTGTTTTTACTGAAATGCAATTTGCAAAACACAAAATTAACTGTTTTGAGTGAACTCAGTGGCACTTAGTATATTCACAATGTTGTACGACCACCACCTCTATCTAGTTCCAAAACATTTTCTTCATCCCCAAGTAAGACCATACTCATTAAGCAATTATTCCCCATTCCCCCCTCCCCATAACCCCTGGCAATCACAAATCTACTTTTTTCCTATGAATTTACCTATTATGGAAATGTCATATAAATGGAATCATACAATATGTGACCTTTTGTGACCAGCTTGGTCTTTTCATTCAGCATGATGTTTTCAAGGTTCATGCACATTGTTCATCCTGATCTGGACACTAGACACTTATCAGACATTTGATTGCAAATATTTCCTACCATTCTGTAAGTTGTCTTTTTACTTTCTTAATATCCTCCTTCAATACACATGAGTTTTTCATTTTGATGAAGTCCAATTTATATATTTTTTCTTTTCTTGTTCATCCTTTTGTTGTAATATCTAAAAACCATTTGCCATATCTAAGGTCATGAACCATTAACCCTATGTTTTTCATTAGGAGTTTAACAGATTTAGCTTTTATATATAGGTCATTGATCCATTTTGAGTTAATTTTTATATATGGCATGAATAAGAGTTTAATTTAAACATGTGGATATCCAGTTCTCCAATGTCATTTGTTGAAGAGACTATATTTTTCTTGGTACTCCTGTCAAAAATCAATTGACCATAGCCATATGTATAGGTTTATTTCTGGGATCTCAATTCTATTCTGTGATCTATATGTCTATTCTTATGTCACTGTTTCACCACACTGTTTTGATTACTGTAGCTTTGTATTAAGTTTTAAAATTGGAAGTGGGAGCCCTCCAACTTTGTTCTTTTTCAAAAGTAATCCTTTTATCCCTGATCAGGGTGGCTTAGTTGGTTGGGTGTTATCCCTCAAGGCAAAAGGTCACCAGTTAGATTCTAGGTCAGGACACTTGCCTAGGTTGCTGGTTCGGTCCCCAGTCAGTGCATGTACAAGAGGCAACCAGTCGATGTTTCTCACATCAATGTTTCTTTCTGTCTCTTTCTTTCTTCCTTCCTTTCCCTCCAAATACATACATACATACATACATACATACCTTTTAAAAATAAGAATAATTTGCTGGGGGAAAGGAGTATAAAGAGACTAAAAGGTAATGTAAAAAAGTACAATCAATATTAAATAAAATATAAACAAAAAAGAAAAATAAGTAAAATAAATACAAATACCTAAAACTCAGCATAAATAAGAAAGGTATGGCATGAAAGTAAAATATATTTTAAAAATAAAACTAAATGCACATTCTGATCTTGATTTTACCTCTTGCAAATATTGTCAAGTAGAAGGAAAGATGAATAATCATATCCTCAATCCAAAAATAATAACAATCGTTTTAGTTAAATTCAGTTTGCTACTATTTTATTAAGGATTTTTGCAGCAATATCATAAGGAACCTTACTTTGTGGACTTTTTTTTTGTCTTATAGTGTCTTTGTCTGACTTTGGTATCAAGGCAATGCTAGATTCATAAAATAAGTTAGGAATTATTCCTTCCTCTTACATATTTTTTTAAAGATTTTATTTATTTATTTTTGGAGAGGGAAGGGAGGGAAGGGAGGGAGAAAGAGAGAGAGACACATCAATGTGCGGTTGCTGGGGCCGTGGCCTGCAACCCAGGCATGTGCCCTGACTGGGAATCGAACCTGCAATGCTTTGGTTCGCAGCCCGCACTCAATCCACTGAGCTACGCCAGCCAGGGCCACTCTTACATATTTTTAAAGAATTTGAGAAAGACTGATGTTATTCTCTTTTAAATGTTTAATAGAATTTATCAATAAAGCCATCTGGTCCAGTTCATAGCAAGCATTACTTACAATAGGCAAAACAGGAACACAACTAAGTGCCCATTAATAGGTAAACAAGTGGCAAACTAAGCAAACAACTAGAACAGGAACAGAACCAGAGAAATGGAGATCACATGGAGGGTTTTCAGCAGACAGGGGGAGGGGGAAGAATGGGGACAAAGGGTATAGGAAATAAGCAGCATAAATGGTAGTTACAAAATAGACAGGGGGAGGTTAAGAATAGTATAGGAAATGGAGTAGCCAAAGAACTTATATGTATGACCCATGAACATGAACTAAGTGAGGGGAATGCTGGTGGGAGGGTTGGTGCAGGGTAGAGGAGCATAAAGGGGGGAAAAATAGGACAACTGTAAGAGTATAAACAATAAAATATATTAAAAAGAAAGGATTCCCATATGGCTCATATCAAAAGAAAAAAAACAAGTTGTGTGTGTATGTGTATCTATATGTATATGCACACATGTCTATATATACACACATACATATATACACATATATGCATACTCATACATAATGAAATAGTATCCAGCTGTAAAAAATGAGGAAATCCGATAGGGACTCTGGCCAAGATGGAGGCATAGGTAAACACACTGTGCCTCCTCGCACAACCAAGATAGGGACAACAACAATTTAGAAACAGAATAACAACCAGAACTGACAGAAAATTGATCTGAATGGAAGTCGGACAACCAAGAAAATAGACGCGTTCATCCAGACCAGTAGAAGGGGCGGAGTCGGGCAGCCAGGGGCGGGTCGCTGCACAGGAGAGCAGAGAGCGTTGGGACCAGGCGCATGAGGCATCCAGGGTGCGCAGGACCTCAGCAGGTGGACCCTGAAGGTGCAAGCGGCAGCTGGCAGACCCTGGCCAAGGGGTGGCAACTGGCAGACCCAGTGAGGCGGCGATTGTGAAGCAAGGCACTGTGCACAACCCAGGATCACAGCACTGGGGAATAGAGCCTTGGGGCACTGATTGCGGACACCTGTGGGGATTGAGGAGCAGGGAGGGACTCCCAGCCTCTCAGGAAAGGTCCTTGGAGGGTCCCACAGTGTGCACAAGCCCACCCACACGAGAATTGGTACCAGAGGGGCCCAGTTTGCTCGGGGGAAGCAGTGGAAGGGACTGAGGTCCCATGGAGAGCGGAGCAAGCGCCACTGTTCCTCCTCAAACCCCGCCCCCACATACAACATCACAACCCAGCGACTGCGGTACCCCACCCTGGTGAACACCTAAGGCTCTGCCCCCCATACGTACCAGGTGCAACCAGACCAAAGGGGGTGGGGGGAAAGATGGCTCAAACAGAATTAAAAGCCACAGATCCAGTTTTTTTAAGCGACCAAGAGATAGCCAACCTATCAGATGCACAATTCAAAGCACTGGTGATCAGGGTGCTCACGGAATTGGTTAACTTTGGTCTCAAATTAGATGAAAAAATGAAGGCTACAATAAGTGTAATGAAGAAAAATGCACAGGGAATCAATAGTGATGGAATGAAAGCTGGGTCTCACATCAATGGAGTGGACCAGAAGGAAGAAAAAACAAACAACCAGAAAAGAATGAAGAAATAAGAATTCAAAAAAATGAGGAGAGGCTTAGACACCTCCAGGACATCTTTAAATGATCCAACATCCGAATTATAGGGGTACTAGCAGAAGAAGAGGAAGTGCAACAAGTGGAAAACTTATTTGAACAAATAATAAAGGAGAACTTGCCCAATCTGGCAAAGGAAATAGACTTCCAGGAAGTCCAGGGAGCTCAGAGAGTCCCAAAGAAGTTGGACCAAGAAGGAACACACCAAGGCACATCATAATTACATTATCCAAGCTAAAAATTAAGCTGAGAATCCTAGAATCAGCAAGAGACAAGGAGACAGTAACCTAAAAAGGAGTCCCATCAGACTGTCAGCTGATTCTCAAAAGAGACCTTACAGGCAAGACGGGGCTGGAAAGAAGTATTCCAAGTCATGAAAGGCAAGGACCTACATCCGAGATTGCTCTATCCAGCAAAGCTTTCATTTAGAATGGAAGGGCAGATAAAGTGCTCCTCAGACAAGGTCAAGTTCAAGGAGTTCATCATCACCAGCCCTTATTATATGAAATGTTAAAGGGACTTATCTAAGAAAAAGAAGATAAAAAATATGTATAGTAAAATGACAGCAAACTTACAATTATTATCAACCACACCTAAAACAAAAACAAAAAGAAACTTAACAAACAACTAGAACAGGAACAGAACCACAGAAATGGAGATCACATGGAGGGTTAGCAACAGGGGAGTGGGAAGAGGAGAGAGAGGGAAAAGGTACAGAGAATAAGTAGCATAGATGGTAGGTAGAAAATAGACAAGGGGAGGGCAAGAATAGTATGGGAAATGTAGAAGCTAAAGAACTTACGACACATGGATATGAACTAAAGGGAGGAATGTGGGTGGGAGGGGGTGTGCAGGGTGGAGGGGAATGAAGGGGGAAAATAGGACAACTGTAATAGTATAATCAATAAAATATATTTTAAAAAATGAGGAAATCCTATCATTTGTAATAACACCATGGTCCTTAAGGACACTATGCTAAGTGAAATAAGTCAAACAAAGTGAATACAATATGATCTCACTTACATGTAGAATCTAAAAAAACAAGATGAAAGAGATTAGATGGTAGTTACCAGAGGCAGGGCAAGGGGAGAGAATTGGAGGAAGGTCAAAAGGCATAACCTTCCAGTTACAAGACAAGTAATTACTAGGGATATAATGTAGAACATGCCACAGTTAACACTGCTATATAATATACAGGCAAGTTGTTAAGAGAGTAAATCCTAAGGGTTGTCATCACAAAATTTTTTTCTTTTTTTTTTATTTATATTGTATTGTACCTACATGAGATGATGAATGCTAACTACACCTATTGCAGTAATCATTTCATAATATGTCTAAGTGAAATCATTCTGTTTACACCTTAAAATTATACAATAATGTATATCAATTATATCTCAATAAAATGAGGGGTGGGGTAGACATATGGTCCTGAATTTTTCTTTGTTAGAAAGTTTTCTACAACTGATTCAATGCCTTGTTATTCAGACTTTCTGTTTCTTCTTGGGACTATTACAGTAGTCAACACTTCTAGGAATCTCTCCATTTAATCTAGGTTATCTAACTTCTGGGTATAAAATTGTTTATAGTATTCTGTTAGAAACTATTTCATTTCTGGAAAGTCAGTAGTGATGTCCCCACTTTCAATTATTGACATTTTAGTTATTTGCATCTTATCTCTTATTTCTTCACAATCTAGCAAAAAGTTTGTCAAGTTTGTTGATTCTCAAAGAACTAAATTTTGACCCTGGCTGGTGTAGCTCAGTGGATTGAGCGCGGGCTGCGAACCAGGCATCGCAGGTTCGATTCCCAGTCAGGGCACATGCCTAGGTTGCGGGCCATGTCCCCCAGCAACCGCACACTGATGCTTCTCTCTCTCTCTCTCTCTCTCTCCCCCTCCCTCCCTTCCCTCTCTAAAAATAAATAAATAAAAATCTAAAAAAAAAAAAGAACTAAACTTTGTTCTCATTGATTTTTCCCTATTGTTTTTTTATTCTCTGTATCATTAAAATCAGGTTATTGACTTGAAATCTTCTTTTTAATGTACAGCCTCAAATGCCCCTTTGGCAGCCTCCCCTAAGTTTTGGTATGTTGTGTTTTCATTTTCATTCATCTTGAATTATTTTCTAAATTCCATTTAATTTCTTCTTTGACTCATTGGTTGTTTATGAGTCTCCATTCATTTTTACTGTATGAAGAGAAAAACTTCTAATGTCCCAAACCCTTAGGATTAACGACTTCTTCCCCCTTCTGCATCAAAATTCCTCTTACCAGCGTCCACTGTTATCACTGGTTAGCCAGGAAGCATGGCACCTTTGTTGTTTTTCATAGAAGCCACAAAACGTTATGTCAAAGAACAATTATCAAAGGTAAAATCTGACTTTCATACAGATATAAAACAAACACGTGTTCAAAGATTTCATTATTAATAAGGGAATAAGTACGATGTTACAAGCTTAAAGAAGAAGTCAGAGAAACACAAATATATATGGATTAAAAGAATGATCTAATTAAAGGTTAAAATGAATTTACAAATAGACAGCAAAGTGACTTTTTTTTATGAAGGAGGTGGGGAATGTTAAACAAAAAAACTTCCATGGCTGAAAGTGTTTCTAAAAGAAGGGGACTACTGGGCCACGGCCAGCGAGGACAGGAGACCTCGTCCTGGGGTATGAAGTCTCAACCAGCAGCAGCAGCACCGGATGGACAAGGCAACACGTCTGCCATCCTGGGGCCCACCGACTTCTCTCACACACCAAGGTGAGGAAAAACAGATGTAAGTTGTTTTGAAAGGATTTGCGCTGGCTGTAGATTAAGGGGGCGGGAAAAGTGGGAGTGGGACTAATTCTGGGACAGGCACAGAGTCCATAAGGAAGAAGAGTTTGTTCCTGTGGACTGGTTGTGAGCAACAGTCTGGAAAGTTCCTTTGTAAACAAGAAGTGGAGGCTCCTGGGGTCCCATGGCACCTGGTTATTCCCTCTATTAGACAATTAGGGAGTAGCCACCTGGAAGTTAATTCAAAGTTCCAACACACACTCAGGACTGTGAGCAGTCTTGTTAGCTGACCAGTTATTAGTAGGCTGTTCAGTCTCTTTCTCTCACTCTCCAGCCTGCTGTAATTTAATTCAGAACATCTCAGAATTTCTCTCTGGCTCTACAACCACACCGATAGATTTTGCCCCCATATCTATAGACAGCAATTATTTTGTATTGCTACCAGTTACCTACAACTTTCAAAGGTACAAAACACACCAAAGGCAAGAAAAGGCTAAAACCATATCCTGGAAGGGTGTTCTCTCATGATGCACAATTTTTTAAAATATAGACACCCAGTAATTTTTTCTGCCTATTACAAATTTCCTCACAACACTGTTATGGAACAGACCTGCGTTGGGGAGAGGTGCAGCAGGTGGTACAATATACTGTTACCGAATGGACCTCCTTTCTCCCCAGGTCCCCCTGTACTAGGTTTACCTTGCCGGTCACCAGGGAATTATAGCTCTTCATTCCAGAGACTGATGAAAAGGAAAGGAATTATTTATTCAAAAGTTTTACAGACTTAGAGTAATGACTTAATGTCTTCATTAAAATTTCAAAGTCCCTTAAAACACCCACAAACACACAGTCCTCTGTTCCCCCCTTTGCCCAGTCACGGGTACTATATCTCAGGAAAAGAAATACAAGTCTGTGGCTCAGGTAGCCTCCAGTTCTTCCCAGTAATCCCCGCTAGGCTGGTAGGCCTCTGGCAGTTCCCAACACCATCAGCTGTGCTGCAGGGATCTCCAGCTCTCTCGATCCAAACCCACATGGCACCTTCTTACGGCTTACTGACAAGAGTCCTTTGACCGCTTTCCTTCCTGCAGTGTCTCTTCTGCATTCTTCCAAACTGCTAAGAGATGTCTGCATTGCTGCTACATCTTGCTTTCCAGCTTCCTAAGGTGCGTGGCAAAGGGAGCCCCAAAGCCGTGTGCTTCCTCCTTGCATGGCTGCCGCACCTGGGCTTAAATCCCAGCGCCAATCTTCTGCATCCCTGTTTCCAACTCCTCCCACAATCGGCTACACCTGCTAGCATTCCCATATTTCTCCAGCTTTTCTGGGCTGCCATAAGTAAGTCTGGACAGGTGTGGTCCTGTGGCATGGAGCCAGTCATCTCCAAGCTCTCATGCAGGCACTGACACCAGGTGGAGTTGCCTCCCAGCTACATCCTGGTTGGAAGTCACTCCTGTCTCCCTGGCTCAAAGCACAGCCACAGCTATTTAACATGTCCATGAAACCAGCCAAAAGCTATAGATATATTAAATTACCATTCTAAAGGTTATTTGCAAAACTGTTGCTATGCGGAACAACTCTCAATGGCCCTGCTCCCTGTGTCCCATCCCCCAGTTCAGACTTGTGGGGAAAAGGACATCCTATATTTTTAATATTTCCTGGATACCCTGAGTTCTGGACCCCATTATAAATCTCTCTTTGGGGGGTGGGGTTCTGGCTGCACCCTGTTATAACATGACAAACAAAGTACGTGAAAAGCTAAAGGAGAAGATAAGAAAAGGAATCAGCAGAGGCAACACCACCACTAAGTAAAAATAAGAATTAAAATGGGAAAAGATTAATGGGCTTCAGGTTACCATCAGGCCCCACAACTTCAGTGCAGTTAGGAGGTGGCCTGGTGGGAGGAGAAGGAAGAACCCACAGTGAGGTGAGTCCACTGTCCCACAGGCATGGCCACACCATGCCACAGGGGGGTCCACAGTGGTGGAACCTTTGGGCTAACATCCAGATCTCTCTGCAAAATGAGACCAAGGCCTGAAAGAATGGGGCCCAGCTTTTCGTGAAGATGGTGCCCAAAGCAAAGCAGGAGGCCCCTGCCCCTCCCAAAGCCAAACCTAAAGCAAAGGCTTTGAAGGCAAAGAAAGCAGTGCTGAAAGGCGCGTGCACACACACACACACACACACACACACACACAAGCTCCATATGTCACCCACCTTCGGATGGCTGAAAACACTGAGGCTCTGAAGGCAGTCCAACTATCCTCAGAAGAGCACCCCCCAGAGAAACAAGCTTGACCGCAATGCCATCATCCGGTTCTCCCTGACTATGGAGTCAGCCATGAAGAAGACAGAGGACAACAATACACTTGTGTTCATGGGGGATGTCAAGCCAACATGCACCAGACCAAAGAGGCTGTGAAGAAGCTCTGTAACACTGACGCTGACAGCACCCTGATCAGCCCTGAGAGAGAGGGGGCGCATTTTCAACCGGCTACCGACTATGATGCTTTGGACATTGCCAGCAAAATTGGGATCATCTAAATGAGTCCAGCTGGCTAATTCTAAATATAAAAAATTTACACTGTGGAAAAAAATGGTGGGGGTGGGGGGCAAAAGCATAAGACACAGGACAAATAAACCAATCTGGGCTGCAACGTGGCAAAACCTGGCACGGGTCACTGCTTCCCAGAGGCGGATGTGGTGGACTCGGCATGTCAGGGATGACTAACACAACCTGTTTTGCATGTAGACTGGTGTAGACTGGAAAGGGAGGTTTCCTGGAGCCCAGGAATGGTCAAAGCCCAGGCCTTTTCTCAAATCCACCCAGGGTCCAATTTGCATCTCTCTGGGGGCTCAGAAAAGGATCAGCTAGGGCACTGCCTTCCTAACCATCAGCCCTACTGTGAACCAGCCCTTCTAGAAACCTAGAAAAATATGGTACTTTTCAAATACTTTTCAGATAGGCACTATATAAACATTCAGGTTTTATTATATGACTTGAAGCAATACTTCATTTTCTAGTGAATTGAGATATACAATATAACTCAGATATTACATCTATCCTGTTTATTTTTTGTAACAGACATGCTGTTTTATAGCTTTTGAGCACATGAAAGCTATTTGTACATCTGTTAATCATTCTCCTCATATGCTAGTAATGCCTGTACAGGGAAAGTCACCACACAGAACTTAAAAAACACACACACAAAATTCAAGGAAAATAAATTATTTCAAGCAAAACTATTTCCATCAAAAGTAAGTCGAGGGGCTGATTTATTAAAGCTTTGTCCCTGGTCTTCATTTTGCTCTGTAAGCATTGCAGACTAGTTACAATTGCTTTCTAATGGGCATTTTTTTCCATCCACTTTTTTTAAGTGCACAATTTAATAGTTCTTAATTTGTGTTCGGAGCAGTGAAACCATCACGACAATCAAGAACATTTCCATTACCCTAAAGAGAAACCCCTCACCCCTTAGCTGTCAGCTTCAAACTGCTGCCCTTTCCCCCAGCCCTAGGTCCATTCACATTTATGAATAAAAACATATCTTTTATTAGAAGACAAAAAGCTTTGAAGAAAACATTGAGTATGTCCTTAGCATATACACTTGCACAGCTAAGGGTTGGCCCCACACTCCCTTCCAGCTGCTTTAACAGGACTTGGCTGTTTCTCTGCCACATTAGCATTTCTTTACTCTTCCTGTCCAGACAAATAGGATGTTGTTCATGACAGGAACTTCCCAGAAGGCCCATGAGCCCTTCAATGGGAAGCATCAACAGACAGTTTATGCCCTAGGATTCTTTGAAACCCACAAAAACCTCTCCTTTCCGTTTCCACCAATCCTGCACCATGATGTCATGAATCTTACCCAACCCCAACCAAGTTCCTGCTCTGAAAGCCCTCCTTAAATCAAACCCGTAATTCTCAATCATCAGACCTTGCCTCCCCCTACCAAGACTCTGCCAACACTTTTGCTTTGCTAAGTAGTAAGTAATGTCTTGTCCACAGGATATTGGTGAGGTCGGAGGACAATTTTGGACAGGACAGAGGGCAGAGAGCCTGAGTCCCCACTGGACTGAGACCTGGAAGCCACTAACTTACTCTCCCTGTCTGCCCCAGGGGCCCCTGTATCTTCAGGAAACCTGTGGGCACTGAATTAGGGAGAGGTTGGGTTCATAAGAGACAAAGGAGCCTTGTGGAAACTGAGGTTAGAATTTCCAAATGTAATACCCCCCAAATGGCTATCTCAGGGTTCATGTAGAAAGTAACCACACCTGACGGAGCCCCTGTCACTTTCTAAGGCTGGAGGAGTTGTAGGGACCACCAATATGCAGTCAAGCAGATGGTGACTTAAATAAAGCACATATGGATGCTATAGGGAACCTAGGTGGGAGGCAGTGGTCTCCACTCCTAACAGTTCTTGAAAGCCAGCAAAGCACTCTGGACAGCTGCCTGTGTGCACGAGTGTGAGCCAGGCTAGGGAAGGGGTGCTGGCACATGTGCATGTGCACAATAGTAGTGGTGAAAGGAAGGAATGCAACTTTCTAGGTGGCCTGCCCTGGGGGTGTAAATCCTTGCTGGGTGCCATTCCCAGTAAAGCTTCATCAATTCTGACCCCACCAGTTCTTGCCTTGCCTCTTTGACACTTATCGCTGGCATCCCATTCTAGATCTTGTTTGCCACAACCCAGGGATGCCACTGACTACCTACTCAACTTCAAGCACAAAATGCCCCAGCAGAAGTAACTCCTGCCTCAAAGCAGTGCCTGCCAGGTGCTTGCCCAAGTTCAGCATCTTGCAGTACAGGCCAGGAGGGGCAAATCTGCACTGCAGTGAGGGCTGCCGCTCACTACCACTTCAAAGCCTCCTCAAGGCCACGCGCTGCCACTGCAGACCCCTGTGAGACAGCTTGCATATGTCATGTCCCAAGGAGACCTGGTTTGTTGTTTACCCTCCTCATTCTAGCACTGGTATGACAAAGCCAGAAACTGAGTGATGACAGTGAGTTACCACGGAGTGGGTGAACATTAGCCCATCAACAGAATTTTAAAATCTGCATTTGGAGAAGTAAAAAAACTTTTACTGTAAAGTGATGTATTACTAGTGCAATAATGCAAATTAAATCAAGCTTCTGAGAAACTCAACTTGTTTTTCTAGAAATGTTAGAAAAGTAAAAGACTTCCACAGTTCTTTCTTGAAAGGAAGAACAAATTGACTTTTATTGAGAACTTAACCATATTACAGGCATAGTCCTTAATGTTCTCATGTTACTTGTGCTATCTAACTATAACAATACCTCTGTGAGATAGATATCGTTATTAACATTTTACAAGTCTAAGGCTCAGCAATCCAACTTAGGGACACATGAATAGCAAGTGACAGGGTCAGGATTCAGTCATTCGTTTGGTCTAACTGGAATCACCACACTCTTCCCATGACCCAGTCATGCCTCTCTCTTCTTAGAGTCCAGGGTCTAAGAGTAGAATCAATTCAAAGCTATGGTAAAGGCATTGCTGGCCTGGCAATGTCCTCATTAGAACATAAACGGTACTCATAAGAGAAGCTATTGCAGGTCTAGGATACCCACTCTCCCCTCCAACCATTAGAAAAAGAACCCCAAGTTTAACTGGTAAAGGTGGCCATGGGACTCTGTTCTGGCAAACAGGAGAGAGGCATAGGCAATGTGTTGGCCACATAAGCCACCAAACCAGCCCTGAACCAGCCACCAGGACTGATAAAGGAGAAAGAAATTAGTTCTCTTCCACTTAAATCACTGTATTTGAGATTTCTTGTTTCAATAGCTAAGCCTATATTCTAATAAATACAGATCTAAGAAACTCAAAAGCCTGTGTATTCCTCTCTAAACAGGCTAAGAATTATCCTTCTAGCTTCTTCATCCTGTTTACCTGCTTAGCACACCACTTCAGAAGGTATATACAGGTACATTCACCCTGGGCCCCATGTCTGAATTCTCACAAATTCTAGGTCCAACTTTACAAGATTACTTGTACTGTATGACACTATACCAGGCATCACAGTCCATTTCTTTAAACCCATATTTTCCCCAATGTCCTTATTCGGGAAATGTCACCCACTCACATTTAGGTGTTGGGCAGGCAGTCTGTCTGCCACCACAGTTTCCCAGCGGCCCAGGCTGGCATTACCTCGTTTGAACTGAAGCTATGCTCACTGTCCTGTCAGGTTGCACTTGGCCTTTAGCAGCTGCATCTAGTTTCACACACAAATGGCCAGTGGGGTTGCCACGGCAGCAAGTGCCACTTAAATGCTGGCAGGCTGGCTGGCTGCCTGCCAGGACCAAGTTGTTGGTAATCCTGTCTTGTTAGTTAGTGTTAAGGCAGACAAAACACTTTTTATGACCATTTAGCAACAAGAGCTTTTTAAAAAAAAAAGTAGAAGGGGATGGGGTGTCTGTTGGAACCTTTGACCTATTTAGAGACCCCAGCTTAAATGCCTTATGAAATGCAGTATTTCAGCCCCTCCACGTATAACCTACCATCATTACCTGGGATTATATAACAGCTATAGGAAAATTTGTTCTAGCCTGCCATTTCTGTCTCCACGATAACCTATTACCAATCCAAGATTGATTCGCTGTGACATCTGCTGCTATCCATGACCAGAATAATAAGCACAAGCAATTCACTTTGGTCACGACATTTTAGTGAAGAGCTGCAGTAGAAGATGACATACATCTGCTCATTAGTAGCAGCACATAATTAACAGCATTATTATCTACCCAACAACAAACAGTACAATGAAAACACTGTTTCACAAAGAGAAACCAGCATCATCCTCTATATATTGAATTATGAATGCTATACTCTACCACCACTCATTCTCCACTACCATATAAATATACTTTTATGTTACATAGATATATTTATATATTATATACTGTATACATTATATTACACCTTATATAAGGCAACTCTGTGTGTATGCGTGAGATCACCTATTACAGAGGCATGACTAAGGCTAATCTTAAATTGAAACAGATGGTATCACCAGCTATGCTGACAAAAGGAATGCTACAGAATTAAATTGACATATGAAACTGTGTTCTTTATGGCATTTGATTGGAATTTTTATAGGTTTGACCTTGTCGCAGAAGCAGAATCCATTATCAACAGAAAGTCATAAAACTGAGAGTGTCACCTTGGCACATGATTCTAAACTTATTAACTGATCCTAGGCTAGACACATAAATCTATCGATCCATTCTTCCAATTGGTACGCCAAACATTTATAAGTGTAAGTACCTAATATATTATAATATGTTTGTGAAAGAGTAAACTGGAAATAACATAGATTTAAGAACAAAAATAATGAGGCTTTACCCCTGCCATCCAACAGTATCTCAAAACACGGCCACCAAAACCTTTTTAGTATTAGGGGAGAATTTGGAAATTCACCATATATTATAATGTAAATTATACACAATTTTCAAAGCAAATCTATTACCACCTTAGTCTGAAGTCTTTTTAGAAACTGGAAACATAACCCTCTTAAGACTTTCCTTGACTTTGGAAAATGTAATTATTAACAAACACTTACTAAATTAACTTTGGGCGCCTGATACCATATTAACACAACCAGCAAATATTTACAAAGAAAATTCCCAGGATGAATGCCAGTATTTTGGTGTGCTGAGTCATCAGGAAATTTATAAATAAACAACAAATGAACAAGAGGAAACTGGGAGGGTAGGAACACCCCTCCGCAGTAACAGAGAAGGCTCCCACACCACTGCCTCCAGCATCACATCATTGAGTGTCACCTACGAGGAGGCCCTGAGTCAGCTCTGGTCCTGTATGGTCCCGACAAGACAAAAGAACTCGTGTTAAAGATCAGTAACAACAGTAAGTAGCATTTTCTAGAACATCAGTTCTTGATTTAGGAACTAGATACTAGAATCAAAATAAAATGTTTTAATAATGGTAGAGATGTTATTTACTTTCTTTTTTTTTAACATTTTGTTTATTTTTTTTAGAGAGGGAAGGGAGGGAGAAAGAGAGAGAGAAACATCAATGTGCGGTTGCTGGGGGCCATGGCCTGCAACCCAGGCATGTGCCCTGACAGGGAATCGAACCTGCGATGCTTTGCTTTGCAGCCCACGCTCAATCCACTGAGCTACACCAGCCAGGGTGAGATGTTATTTACTTTCTACATCAAGATGGTAAAGAGTGTGAAAAAAATGCCCCCTTTAAAAAGAAGACATAGAGCCCTGGCCAGTGTGGCCAAGTTGGTTGGAGCATCGTCCCATAGACAAAAGGTGGCAGGTTTGATTCCCTATCAGGGCACGAACAGGAGGCGGCCAATCAATGTTTCCCTCTCACATCGATGTTTCTCTCTCTCCCATCCTTTTTGCCTCTCTCTTTTTCTCAAAAGCAATGAGGAAGTGTCCTTGGGTGAGGATAAAAATAAAATACGATAAAATAAAAAAAGAAGACATAAATTTTGAGAGAATAAAATCACACACAACATGTCTGGAACATGATGCTCAGGTGAAAGGGCCTTTCAATCACTTAGCAAGTGCCTCCCTGAGTGTAGCTTAAGGATACAGTAATTTGGTCCTAGAGCAAAGCAACTCAACGCAGTTGCCACCCCAGGGAGATTTCAGTCACCAAAGGCAAGGAATACATCTCAGCACCTCTTCTGACTTAAGAACTCTGTCATCCTCTGGCTATATCCATCATCTCTTCCACATTGGTCACACGAAGGCTAGGTCTGCAGGGGGCTACATGGTCTTCAGGCCCTGAGCCCTGCACGTCTTTGCCTTGGCAGTCCATTAGATCTCTGTGGACTGGCTGGGTCCACAGAGCCAAGTGGGAGCCAGGACCAGGTCAAGGAGCCTTGTGGTCAGGGTCAGGTTTCTCACAAACGCATCCTCCATGGGGATTTTTCTGGGTCTCCTTTGTACATCTTATCTATGGTCCTTCCTCCCCCGCACTGCCTCTCCTTTCCTATGTTCATGACTTTCACTTAGTATGAGTTCTGCCTCCACTCCTGCAGACTGCCTACCCAAGTTTCTTCAAACAGATCAACACACTTGTGTCCTGGCCCAGGTCAAAGCGACACATTTAAGCAGAAAGGAGTTTATAGAAAAGATATTCACATAGAAACAAAAAGACACATAATAGACATAACAGAATGGTTAGAATCGGATAGAGGCCAGGAGTGAAGTAAAGAAATAAAAAATGAATTAATCAAAGCTAGAAAATGAGAGGATGTATAATACATGGAGCTGGGATAATAATGTGCCATGAACTGAGAAGTATGATTCATTTAACTATCCATACCTACAAAACACAAATATAGGGTAAAATGAGAGCTGTAACTCTGGTTAAATCATGAGATTTTCAGAAAATCTGCAGAGATGAGCTGGGAAAATAGACAATGACCACAGCCAAAATCACACTAAGATGTCAGGTTGGCTACGTAAGTCTGCTGGGTACTGCTCGCCTGGGCCTGCCTGCCACGGTCTCAGCTCATCCCAGACAGTGTGGGGTATCCCACGTCCTCAGGGCCTGGCTGCTAGGCAAAGTCCGTGGTGTGGGCCTCTGATTATGGAACCTGGTCCTGCACTTGGAACCAAGCAACCAAAGAGGTATTTGGCCTTTTTAGCTTCTATTTAGAAGCCAAGATCTGTTTCTGTACTACATTAATGCTATAAGGAATTTCTTAAAATAGGATACAAATATCTACACTTTTCTTTCATCTTATTTTACGGTTTGTATAACTCAGACCTGGGTCTGTGCCCAACTCAGGACAAAACTCAGTTTAGTTCAAATGAGAAGCTGCTCCTTCTCGGACACTTTTTAGGTTCTCTGAGAAGCTTCTCTACATTTGATCAGGAGACTAAGCTAAGGCAGTCTTCTATCCCATGATTTTTGAGGATTATAGGCAACAAAAGTGTTAACATTCCAGATAAAATAAAGTTCTGTTAATTCAGAGAGCAATGAGCACCTTTCCTACATGTGAAACATCACCACTGACAAGCATGAATTCACATGCATGAACAGTGAAAGTGCATGGTGAAATATGTCGGGTTCTACTTTAGATCTAAGTAACATACAAGCTCACTGTGATCAATTCTCCACCATTACGAAAGAGAGTTTCCTAGCAAAAATAAATAAATAAATAAAGTTACCATCTCAATAAACAGTAGACAACTAAAACTGAAAAAAAAAACCCAACCCAAAACTTTAACTGTGGCAGACCTAAGCTGTGAAATTGTTACAGGTGTGCACTTAGGGTAGATCCTTCCTGATTTCTCTTTCTGATTTCAAACACTCAGACTTCACCTCACAAATCTGAACACATGCATGCAGTTTAAGTGTACTCAAGAAAAGAATGTTTCAAAATTCCTTCAACACTTCCTTTCAACATCCAGTAACCTAGCTCTTCTAAGTGCTTACTTAACATGGGAAAGACATAGCAACGACTCCTAGTTAAAGCTGAAAAGGTAGGTGAGGGCCAGGGCTGCTTTCTTCCTTTGGAGCTCCTAGAAGGTACCTGGCAGACATCTTGCAACCCAGAAAAATGGTCTTTCTTCTCTCTCCACCACTAACCAGAAATCTGCCCATGTAAAATGCTATCTTGGGCTTCAGAAAAAATGTAGTGAGCATGTGTGCTCTTACAACAGGGTCGTCCAACTTTGTTTAAACATCTCCTGTAACATAGAATTCAAAGGTCATCCTCTAAATTCCTTCAGCCAGTCTTGAAATGTCACCACTAAAGTTGCTCTCATCCACATGGGCTCTGTCCCACAAAATATCGCAGTCTCATGAGTGGGCACAACACCCCAGGTAAAATCGATGGTTCAGGAACCAGCTTCCAGTGACTAACCCTGAAAAGAGAGTGACTTTGGCCACTATACTCTTCAAGGCTCACCCTGAGCTTACTCACAACCTGAGTAGCTAGCTTTAACCACACTCCCTGGTGAAGCATGTCACCTCCTCCTGCCCTTACACAGGAGACAGCTGGTGCAGTGATTGAACAGCGCAGCCAGTGGAGTCCATGGGCCTGGAGGTGAACACTGGTTCTGCCACTGATGGGCTGCGGTGTCCTGGCAAGCTGAACTTCTCAAGGCTTCCATTCCAACTGTATCATGATGATATTAAGAGCTGCGGCTCATTAGGCTGGTTAAGAGGATACAGAGAGACAGTCTGCCCAAAGTCCGGCATGGACAGAGTTTGATAGATACTTCTATTTACTTTGTACATTTGGTTTAAGGAACCTGAGTTCATCACCCTCCTTTCCTTACCCCTCAGTCCTACAGGTCCCTCACTACACAGCAATCCCATTAAATAGAACATATTCCTTCCCCTCCACATTTTTAGACACTTCTCTCCTTTCAGTTAAGGAGAATTAGACCCAGGGTGGCAAAATTCACCTACTTTTGTCAACAAAAGTATAAGAAACAGAAATTTATTTTTAAATAATATTTTTCTTAAATAATTTCACTTCACCAATCTCCCCTCCATTCCCCAAAAATTTGCTTCTCTCAACTCTTCTTTTTAATAGCTACCACCTCAAACTTCTGGGTCCTAATTTATCTGTTAGAACACCAGAAGACTATGGCATGAGGCTTTCTCTGACCATGGGCCAGAGTCTAAGAGTGATGGGGAGACCAGCTGCAGAAAGTCTGGGAATTGAACCTGAGGACACAAGGATCGGACCAGTGGATCAGGGAACAGGCAGGGAGCTGGGAGGCAGGCAGCAGCCCATGAACCCATGAGTTCTGTCCACAGCTACCTTTGGGCAACTCCTGGAAGTAATGAGGACCCAGGAAAATGGGATGAGACTTGAGGCTGGGGTTGGGACACCAGACAGAGTAGGAGTCAGAATTCTAGGCTGAACAATTAAGTATAATGAAGAGGAGAGCCTGTACTTCTAGAAACACTACTGACACTGGGGAATGGGACAATTCTGGGCACAGGAAGTGCGGTATTCCTGGAAGCAGCCAGACACCAGTCTGACTGGCAACAGCAATGCTAGACCGAGCACTGGAGTTTAGACCACCATTTCACTCACCAGAGCATATGCTCTTACAGTCCGCACACTACATGTACTAGAAAGTACTGTTCATTATTTAGGGAGATAAACCTAGGCTCTGGGATCATTTTCAATGCACGGTGTTACATGTTAAGCTCGATTTATCACTAATTCGCAATTCCCATTGATGCAGCAATATCTGGACTAACTCCAATGGAAGTGATCTCACATATACTGAAGTGGAAAAAAAATAAAGACTTATAGCATAGAATACCCAAGTGCTATAGATGGTAGAAACTGTAACTCATGGCTCTCTTGGCTTTTTTTTTTTTTACCACCAGTTCAAACACATAAGCCAACATACTTGAGAGCCAGGTACCACTCCAGCTCAGTTTACAAAATCCTTCTTTCCCTTAAAGTTACCCTCAAATTTTTCACTCATGAGAGTGTCTTCCAGCAATGACTCAATTAATTCAATATATGCAATGTTCCAGTCTATTATTCTTGATAACATGAGCATTGCCATAGCCAATCAAAACTCACTATATTCTCATCACTTAGCAAAACTCTTACATGTTATAGTGGTTCAGTAACTATTTGTTGAATGAATAACCGGTTAACTAGCTCTGACTTGCAGCCCCTGGCATTCAAGGTACCTATACTGTTCAGTTCCTACAAGCCAATTCCTTTATGCAATTTCTAAATTTGCCTGAAGCTCATTGATTCAGCACTCAATGGTACTTTTAATAGAACAATACAGAGTCTGAAAATAGACGCACATACACATAGGAGTTGCATTTATGACAAAAATAGCATATCAGATCAATAAATAATGATAAATTAATCAATAGATGCCATTAAAACAATTACCAAGGCATTTGGAGTTAAAAAAGAAAAAACAAAATCCTTTCCTGGCTCTTTATACCAAAATAACTTCCACATGATTTAAAATGTTTTTTTAAAAAAGGCATTATGGAAGTACTGGAGCAAAATATAAATATTGGCAAAACTTGTAATATTAAGAGTGTGGAAGAACTTTCAAAGCAAAACACAAAATCACAAAGAGAAACAAAAGACATGTTTGATTAAATAAGGATTTTTAAATATTGGTAAGATTTTTATTTTTAATATAATTTATTGATTATGCTATTACACTTGTCCCATTTCCCCCCTTTATTCTCCTCCACCCTACATACCCCATCCCACCAGCATTCCCCCCACTTTAGTTCATGTCCGTGGGTTGTACATATAAGTTCTTTGGCTTCTACATTTCCCATACTATTCTTAACCTTCCCCTATCTATTTTCTACCTACCATTTATGCTACTTATTTCCTGTACCTTTTCCCGCTCTCCCTCTCCCACTCTCCAGCTGATTTCCATGTGATCCTCCATGTGATCTCCATGTGATTCTGTTCCTGTTTTATTGGTTTGCTTTGTGTGTTTTTGTTTTTGTTTTTGCTCTTCAGGTGTGGTTGTTAGTAATTTGAATTTGCTGTCATTTTACTATACATGTTTTTTATCTTCTTTTTCTTAGATAAGTCCCTTTAACATTTCATATAAGGGCTTGGTGATGATGAACTCCTTTAATTTGACCTTATCTGGGAAGCACTTTATCTGCCCTTCCTTTCTAAATAATAACTTTGCTGGATAGAGTAATCTTGGATGTAGGTCCTTGTCTTTCATGACTTGGAATACTTCTTTCCAGCTTCTTGTTGCCTGCAAAGTTTCTTTTAAGAAATCAGCTCATAGTCTTACAGGAACTCCTTTATAGGGACCTGTCTTATTTTCTCTTGCTGCTTTTAAGATTCTCCCCTTATCTTTCAACTTGGGTAATGTAATTATGATGTGTTTTGGTGTGCGCTTCCTTGGGTCCAACTTCTCTGGGACTCTCTGGGCTTCCTGGAAGTCTATTTCTTTTGCCAGGTTGGAAAAGTTTTCCTTCATTTTTTCAAATAAGTTTTCAATTTGTTGCTCTTCATCTTCTCCTTCTGGCACCCCTATGATTCAGATGTTGGAATATTTAAAGTTGTCCCAGAGTTTCCTAAGCCTCTCCTCATTTTTTTGAATTCTTGTTTCTTCATTCTTTTCTGATTGGATGTTTCTTTCTTCCTTGTAGTTCACACCATTGATTTGAGTCCCAGTTTCCTTCCCATCACTACTGGCTCCCTGTACATTTTCTTTTATTTCACTTAGCATAGCCTTCTTTTTTTAAATCTAATTTGCGACCAAATTCAACCAATTCTGTGAGCATCCTGATTACCAGTGTTTTGAACTGTGCATCTGATAGGTTGGCTATCTCTTCGTCACTTAGTTGTATTTTTTCTGGAGCTTTGATCTGTTCTCTTGTTTGGGTCATTTTTTTTTTTTTGTCTTGATGCACCTGTTATGTAGTGAGAGGTGGAGCCTTAGGCATTCACCTGGGCCAGGTAACCCACATCGCTGGGTTGTGATGCCGTATGTGGGGAGGGGGTCCGAGAGGGAACAATGGCAGGCACTTGCTCTACTCTCTGCTGGATTTCTGCCATTTCCCCTGCTTCCCACAAGCAAATTGGGCCCTTCTGATGCTAATTCCCGTGTGGGTGGGTTTGTGTACATTCTAGGACCCTGTGGGTCTCTCCAACAAACTCTCCTATAAGGCTGGGAGTTTCTCCTGCTGCCGCCTCAACCTCCATAGGTGTTTTCAATCAGTGGTTTGAGGCTTTATTCCCCTGCGCAGGGGCCCTGGGTTGCACAGTCCGTCCTGCTCCCCAGTTGTTTCTCCCAGTTTATCTGAGCACACATGTGGGACTGCCCACTCCACCAGCCACCAACTTCCCAGTCAGCTGCATTCTTGCGCACCCCGGTTCACAATTCACTGCCTCACTGGGTCATCAGCCACCACCTTGCCCACCCCCGTCCTCCAACCACCGCCTTGCCCAGCTGCATGTCTCCACCCCTCCTACCAGTCCTCTCTGCCCAGCTGCATGTCTCCACCCCTCCTACCAGTCTGGATGAGTGTGTCTTCTTTAACTCCTTGGTTGTCGGACTTCCATACAGTTGGATTTTCTGTCAGTTCAGGTTGTTTTTTGTTTTTAAATTGTTGTTGTCCTTCTTTTGGTTGTGCAGTGAGGCGCAACATGTCTTCCTATGCCTCCATCTTGGCTGAAAGTCCTCCAAAAGTTTGTCAATCTTGTTTATCTTTTCAAAGAAATAGCTCATGGATTCACTGACCTTTTGTATCATTTTTTCTAGACTCTATTTCATTTACTTCTGCTCTGATCTTTATTATTTCCTTCCTTCTACTCACTTCAGGCTTTGTTTGCTGTTTTTTTTTTAACATTTTTTTTATTGTTCAAGTAGTTTTCTGCCTTTTCCCCCCAGCCCTCCTCACCTCCTCCCCCTGTTTCCACCCCACGTTGCTATTGTCCATGTGTCCTTTATATTTGTTCCTGCAAACCCTTCACCCTTTTCCCCTATAATTCCCTCTCTACTCCCCCCTCTGGTCACTGTCAGCCTGTTCTCAATTTCAGTGTCTTTGCTTATATTTTGCTTATCTGTTTGTATTGTTGTTTTAGTTCCTGTTAAGGTGAAATCACATGGTATTTCTCTTTCACCTCCTGGCTTATTTCGCTTAGCATAATGCTTTCCAGTTCCATCCATGCTGTCACAAAGGGTAGGAGCTCCTTTCTTTCTGCTGCATGGAATCCCATTGTGTAAATGTACCATAGTTTTTTGATCCATTCATTTACTGATGGGCACTTAGGTTGCTTCCAGCGCTGTTCTTTTTCAAGTTCCTTTAAGTGTGTACTTAGATTGTTTATTTGAGCTTTTTTTGTTTGTTTTTTTCTAGATAGGCTTGTAATGCTATGAATTTCCCTCTTAGGATTGCTTTACCAGTGTCCCACAGATTTTGGGCTGTTGTTTTCTCATTTTCATTTGTTTCAAGGTATCTTTTGATTTCTTTCTTGACCTCATTGTTGACCCATTCATTGTCTAATAACATGTTATTTAGCTTCCATGTCTTTGCATGTTTTTCAATGCTCTTCTTGTGATTGATTTCTACTTTCATAGCATTGTCATCCAAGAAGATGTTTGATATGATTTCAATCTTCTTAAATTAATTGAGACTTGCTTTGTGTCCCAACATGTGGTCTATCCTAGAAAACATTCCATGTGCACAAAAGTATATATATTCTGCTGCTTTGGGGTGTAATGCTTTGAAGATATCAATTAAATCCTTTTGACCTAGTGTGTCATTTAAGGCCACTGTCTCCTTGTCTGCCTGGAAGATCTATACACTGAAGTCAATAGGGTGTTAAAATACCCAACTGTGAATGTATTTTGTCAATCTCTCCTTTTATCTCCATCAAGATTTGCTTCACATATTTAGGTGCTCCTATGTTGGGTGCACAAAAATTTACTAGGGTTATATCCTCATGATGGATTTTTCCCTTTATCATTATGTAGTGTCCTTCTGTGTCTCCTACTATAGCCTTTGTTTTAAAGTCTATTTTGTCAGATATAAGTACTGCTACCCCAGCTTTTTTTCTTTTCCATTTGCATGAAATATCTTTTTTCAACCATTAACTTTTAGTCTGTGTATATCTTTTGATTTTTGATGGGTCTCTTGGAGGCAGCATATATATGGGTCTTATTTTCTTATCCATTCAGCTACTCTTACATCTTTTGGTCAAAGTATTTAAGCCATTTACTTTTAAGGTGATTATTAATAGATGTATATTTAGTACCATTTTATTGTTAGACAGTTTTCCTCCTTTTTTTTTTCTTTCCCTTTTTTGTCATCTTCTTCTTAATGTAAGCTCCTTAACATTTGTTGCATACTGCTTTGGTGTTAACGAGCTCTTTTAGCCTTTTCTTGTCTGGGAAGCTCCTTATTACTCCTTCAATTTTGAATGATAGCCTTGCTGGGTAAAGTAGCTTGGTTGCAGGTCTTTGCTTTTCATCACCTTGAATATTTCACACCATTCCCTTCTGGGGCTGAAATGTTTCTGCTGAGAAATCAGATATAAATCTAATTGGTACTCCCTTGTAGGTAATTACCTTCTTGGATTCTCTCCTTGTCTTTAAGTCTTGTCATTTTAATTACAATGTGTCTTGGTGTAGGCCTCTTTCAGTCCAACTTATTTGGGACTCTGGGCTTTCTGAACTTGTATGTCTTTTTCCTTCACCAGATTAGGGAAATTTTCAGTCATTGTTTCTACAAAGAGGTTCTTGATCTCTTGCTGACTCTTTTCTCCTTCCCATGATGCAGATGTTGCTACATCTCATGTTGTCCAAAATGTTTCTTAAGGTCTCCTTGTTTTGTTTGTTTGTTTGTTTGTTTGTTTTATTCTTTTTTCTTCTTGCTGCTCTGCCTGGGTGTTTTTTCCTGCCTTGTGTTCCAAAACACTGATTCAGTCCTCTGCTTCAACAAACCTACTGTTTATCCCTACTAGTGTATTATTCATCTCAGATATTACATTCTTCATTTCTGACTGGTCCTTTTTTGTGGTTTCTATCTCTTTTTCATGCTGTTGAGTACCCTTATAATCATTGTTGTAAACTCCCTAACTCATAAATTGCTTGCCTCCATTTCATCTAGGTCTTCTGGAGAATTCTCTTGTTCTTTCATTTGGGTTCTATTTCTTTGTCTTCCCATTTTGGCTGCTTCCTTGTATTTTCTGCCTTAGATGTTAAACTAATCAGCTGCCAAAATGAGCAGTTGTTACTCTAACCAAGTTGTAATTAATAGTCTGCTTTAAGCACCACAGGGTGGGGCACAGTAATTCCTTTGGGTGGGCTATTGCTTCCCCTCATGCTGATGCCACTGGGAAAGGAGTACTTTGCCTGAGAAAGATGGCTTCTGTAGTATGAGGAATGACTCAGCACATGAATCCTGTTATCTGTTCCTTTGGTTCTCTCCCAAGAGCCACAAGCCCATGCTCTCCTCATGTGCCTCTAGTACACTCTGCCCTCCCTCTGCCAGAGCCCAGGGTAAGTGGCTGCAAATGAAATTTGGTGTACTGGTATTTAAGAGGCTGTCTGCATCTCCAGCCATCTCTCCTGTCAGGGAGCAACCTGGCTGCTTTACAGAGCTGCAGGTTATCTGGGTTTCTTTCTAGCTCTGGTACCATAGGCTAGGGAGCCCATCTTTGGGTTCCCCCATATTTCTCAGAGGGAACTTCCCTAGCCACTGAAATATTCCTCCAGAACGTCACCTGTCACCAGTGGGAACCTCGCCAGCCCTCTCATGCCTTCTCTGTATTCCCCACCAGTCATGTTGTGGTGAAGTGGTATCTTCTATCTGCCCATGGTCATAAGGCTTATCTCCAGCTAGTGTTCTTTTGGTTATTCCAGATGACTTCTCTACAATTTAGTTGTAATTTCAGATTGGTCCTGGGAGAAGGTTAGTGTAGCTTCCACTTACTCCTCTGCTATTTTGGATCAACCCACAACTCATCTTTTTAAGTAGAAAGAACTAATTTTTCTTTTTTAAAAAATTACATGCCATATTTATTAATAGTTCCTTTTAAACTGAATTGTGTTGGAAGACCTTGAAATAACTGGGTTCATGAATCACATGCTTCAATACATAATGTCTTCATAAGAAGGGCATTTTATAAAAACAAATGCATAATTTGCTTTATTTTCACATATACTGAAGTGTCAACAGAATCTATGTATATCCACAAAGATTTATAGGGTTTTCAAGGTTGTCCATTAGATGTGTCACATCAGAAAAAGCAGTAAGTCTGTAGAATCAGGGCTTGCTACTCTGGGAATAGCATCTCAGGCTGCCACTCAGCATAGTTCAGAATATACCTCTGCATTCCACCTGGTGGTGCCCAGAAACCAATGATCAAATGCAGCCTTCCTTTCCAGAGTCCTGTTAACATTGACACATCATTAAGAAACAAAAACCTCCATTAGCCATGGCTGACCTGAGCGGTTGGAGCAGTGTTTCTCAGATCATTTTAAAACTCTACAGGATTGTTTAAAGAGAAAAGCAGTTCAAGGACTCCAATGTAGACTTTAATTATTGTGTAAATATGTACAAGTACTGAAAATTTACATGAACTGTTTATGCTATTGTAAAACAACAAAATAAAGAGAAATGTATTAATTAAATGCAAACTAAACAATAAATCCAATAACATTCAAGTTAGCATTAGACTAATATGATAGGTAATGCTGTCCTGGATAATGCTGCTCTGCTAAACTGAAACAGCTTTGGGCTGTCCTGGATTCTGAGGCCAGCATGCTCTGTCACCACATCCTTTGTGATGGTTTAATTCCCTCACACTCCACTCACAACCTATGGGCAAGTTTCCATTTCTACCTTTGAAATAGTCCAGGTGGGACCCTAAACAGCCCAAGAGGGACCCCACTCACCACCTAGGCTGATGCACTCTGGGGAAAGTCATCATGACCTGGCCTCCCACCAGGCCAATAGCAGCAGCAGTCCTCTGCTGGCTCACTCCCTTTGCATGCATACTCCTGTGATCATAGTTCACCCTTCACATGGCTGCTAGGGAGATCCTCATAAAAGTTTAAGTCAGATCCTGTCGCTGCTCCATATGAAAATCTCCAATGGCTTCTGCACTGGGTTCCCAGGATATTTCACAATTCCCACACTGGACCACAAGACCTCATGTTAACAGGCACCAAATCTCCTCCTCTCTTCCCAATGGTCACTCTGTTTCAGCCACACTGGCCTGTCTGCAGGTCCTCAAACTCCCAGGCAAGCCCCTTCCAGCCCAGCCTTGGGGGACCCCGCTGTTGAGAAAGCACAAATATAAATATTGAGTGTATGTATGTGTGTGCATCTCTCTTTTGAATTGTTTTTTCTCTTAGAGGTCTCTGGTAGGTGTTTTATCTCATTTCCTGTCTGAAACCACTCCCTTATACTGCAATTAATGTCCCAATTTTGCTTTCTACTTTGCTTATTGATCCATGTTCATTGTGGCTTTCATTTTTTAATTTTTATTGTATTGGCGTAACATTGGTTAATAAAATTATATAGGTTTTAGGTGTATAATTCTATAATACATCTGTATATTGAATGTGTGCTCACCACCCAAAGTCAAGTCTCCTTCATCATCATTTATCCCCCTTCACTCTCTTCTACCTTCCTCCTAGCCCCTTTCCCTCTAGGTACTCATCATACTGTTGAGTTGGGTTGGTTTTTGGTTTTTTGGTCTTTTTGCTTAATTCCTTCACCTTTTTCACCAGCACCTAATGTTCCCCCCACCCCTGACAGTTGTCAGTCTGTTTTCTGTATCTATGAATCTGTTTCTATTTGGTTTGTTAGTTTATTTTGTTCATTAGATTCCGCATGTAAGTTAAATCATACGGTATTTGTCTTCTCTAAGTGGCTTATTTCACTTAGCATAATACTCTCCAAGTCCATCCCTGCTACTTCAAAAAATAAGATTTCCTTATTTTTAAAAACCAAGTAGTATTCCACTGTGTAAATGTACCACAGCTCTTTTTTTATCCAATCATCTACTGATGGGTACTTGGGCTGCTTCCAAATCTTGACTATTGTAAATAATGCTGCAATGAACATAGGAGTGCATATATTCTTTCATTAGTGTTTTGGGTTTCTTTGTATATATTCCTAGCAGTAGAATCGATAGAGCATGAGGCAGTTATGTTTAATTTTTTGAGGAAACTTCATACTGTTTTTCACAATGGCTGTACCAATCTGAACTTTCACCAATAGTGCACAAGAGTTTGCTTTTCTCTATGTCCTCACCAATATTTGTTGTTTGCTGATTTATTGTGAAGCGATATATCATTGTGATTTTAATTTGCATTTCTCTGATGATTAGTGATGTTGAGCATCTTTTCATATGTCTGTTTGACAGTTGTATGTCCTCTTTAGAGAAGTGTCTTTTCAGGTCTCTTGACGATTTTTATTCGGATTGTTTGGTTTTTTGGTGCTGAGATGTATTAAGTTCTTTGTAAATTTTGGACATTAACCTCTTATCAGATGTATCATTGGTAAATATGTTCTCCCATTCAGTGGGTTGTTTTCATTCATTGGTGATTTCCTTTGCTGTGAAAATACTTTTTAGTTTTATATACTCCCATTTGTTTAATTTTTTCTTTTGTTTCCCTTGCCAGAGGAAACATATCAGAAAAAAATACTGCTATGAGTGATATCTGGGATTTTATTGCCTATATGTTCTTTCTAGAATTTTTATGTTTTCAAGTCTTACATTTAAGTCTTTAATCCATTTTAAGTTTATTTTTGTGTACTGTTTAAGAAGATGGTCTAATTTCATTCTTTTGCATATCTGTCCAATCTTCCCACCATTTATTGAAAAGACTATCTTTATCCCATTGCAGGGTCTTGCCTCCTTTATTGAATATTTTTAAGATTATTTTATCTTATTTTATTATTTTTAGAAAGAGGAGAAGAGAGGGAGAAAGAGAGGGGGAGAAACATTGATGTGCCAGAGAAATATCAATCGGTTGCCTCTTGCATGCCCACAACCCAAGCACGTGCCATGACTGGGAATTGAACTGGCCACATTCAGTTCACAGGCCAGTACTCAGTCCACTGAGCCACACCAGCCAGGAGTTCCTCTGTTGAATATTAATTAATTATATAGACATGGGTTTATCTCTGGGCTCTCAATTCTGTTCCATTGATCTGTATGTCTGTTTTTTGCCACCCCCATGCTGTTTTGATAACCATGGCCTAGTAGTATAGTTTGATATCAGGTAGCGTGATTTCTCCAACTTTGTCCTTATTTCTCAAGTTTGCTGTAGCTATTCCATGTCTTTTGTGGTTCTATAAATTTTGGGAATATTTGTTCTAGCTCTGTGAAATAAACCATTGGTATTTTGATAGGAATTGTGTTGACTTTATAGATAGCTTTCGGGTAGTATGGACATTTTAATAATGTTAGGTTCTTCCTATCCATGAACACAGTATATGCTTCCACTTATTTGTATCTTCTTTCAATTTCTTTCTTTAATGTCTTATAATTTTATGAGTACAGTGCTTTTACCTCCTTGGTTAAATTTATTCCAAGGTATTTTGTGATGCAATTTTAAATGAGATTGTTTTCTTAGTTTCCCTTTCTGGTAGTTCATTGTTCATACATAAAAAAAGGCAACTGATTTCTGAATATTTACTTTGTATCCTGCTACTTTATCAGGATAAATTCATTTATCAGGTCTAGTGGTGTTTTGGTAGAATCTTTTTCTCTATATACAGTATGATATCATCTGCAAATAAAGGCAGTTTTACTTCTTCCTTTCCAATTTGTATGCCTTTTATTTCATCTTCTTCTCTGACTGCTGTGGCTCCACTACTATCTTGAATAAGAGTGGTGAAAGCAGACATCCTGGTCTTATTCCCAATCTTAAAGAAAATGCTTATAGTTTTTGCCCATTCAGAATGATGTTGGCTGTAGGGTTGTCATGTATGTTGACATATGCTCTCTCTATGCCCAATTTGCTGAGTGTTTTTATCACAAATCGGTGCTGGATTTTATCAAATGCTTTTCCTGCATCTATTGATATGATCATGTGGTTTGTATCCTTCATTTCATTTATGTAATGTATGCTATTTATTAATTTGCAGATATTGTACCAACCTTGCATCCCCAGAATAAATCCCAGGTGATCATAGTATATTATCTATCGAATGTATTGCTAGATCTGGTTTGCTAATATTTTGTTTGGGGATTTTAGCATCTATGTTCACCAGGGATAGTGACCTATAATTTTCTTTCTTTGTAGTGTCTTTATCTGGTCTTGGAATTAGGATAATACTGGCCTTATAAATGAGCTTGGGAGTCTGCCATCCCCTTGAAATTTTTTTGACTAGGCTAAATGGCTTTAAAAGAGAAAGCTGGGATTACTAAGGACTTAAGAGTTGGCATTGGTGCTGTTCTTGCCAAAGGTGGGTACAACATTAACAAAATGCCAATTGTACTGCCTCCTTGTTTGGCCTGACCAGCCTTCCTCTCTTTCTCCTGTTTGGCCACATTGTGGGGTTTGACGTTCTCAGCACAGGTCAGGAAACCACAGACTTTGTCTCCAAGCTTGCAGCCAGCTACTTCCACAGTGGTCAAAAACTCTACCTCACACCTCACACTTGCTCAGGGTGGCCTCATCCTCAAGGGGCATGCCTGCCAGAAGCACAACTTGATCTTCCGGAGCAATATCCTCCAGCAAGGCTAATGAGCCTTGATCTGCCAACAGTCTCTCCACCAGTCAGCTCAAGGGTATATAGCCCCTGGGCACAGACAAAAAGCTGTATGTCGGTGACTGAACTGCTTCCCTCTGGAATTTTATGGAAATATTTGAGGATAGGTATTAGTTCTTCTTTGAACATTTGGTAAAATTCACCTGTGAAGCCGTATGTTCCAGGAACTTTACTTGTGATAAGTTTTTTTTTACTGCTTCATTTTCACTAGTTGTAATTGCTCTATTCTGATTCTTCCTGATTCAGTTTTGGAAAATTGTGTGTTTCTAGAAATTTATCCACTTAGTTCAGATCTTCCAATTTGTTGGCACATAGTTGTATATAATAGTTTCTTACAATCCTTTGCATTTCTTTGGTGTCAGTTGTTAGTTTTCCTCTGTCCTTTCTGATTCATTTGGGTCCTCCGTTTTTTCCTTTATGAGGCTGGTTAAAGGTTTGTCAATCTTGTTTATCTTTTCCAAAAAAAACAGTTTTTGGGTTCATTGCTTTTTTGTGTTGTTGGGTTTTTTTATATAAATTTACATTTCATCCTGCTATGATCTTTATTATTTCCTTTCAACTGCTCACTTTGGACTTTGTTTGTTATTCTTTTGCTAGTTGCTTTAAATGTAAAGTTAAATTGTTTATTTGAAATCTTGTTTCTTGAGGTAGTCCTCTAATGCTCTGAATTTCCCTTTTAGGTCTGCTTTCCCAGTGTCCCATATATTTTGGATTGTTGTGTTCTCCTTTTCATTTGTCTTCAAGGTATCTTTTGATTTCTTCCTGGACCTCATTGTTTAGTAACATGTTAGTTAGCCTCCATGTGTTTGTGTGTTTTTCAGTTTTTTCCTTGTGACTGATTTCTAGTTTCATACCATTGTGATCAGAAAAGATGCTTGATATTATTCAATCTTTTAAATTTATTGAGACTTGTTTTGTGGCCTAACGTATGGTCTCTCCTAGAAAATGTTCCATGTGCACTTGAAAAGAATGTATGTTCTGCTGCTTTAGGATGAAATGTTCCAAAGTTTTCAATTAAATCCATTTGGTCCAGTGTGTCATTTAAGGCCTGTGATTCCTTATAGATTTTCTGTCTGGAATATCTATCCATTGATGTCAATGGGGTGTTAAAATCCCCTACTATGACTGTATTTCTGTCAATCTCTCCCTTTACATCTACCCAGATTTGCTTTATATATTTAGGTGCTCCTCTGTTAGGTGCATATATGTTTACAAGGGTTATATCCTCTTCTTGAATTGATCCCTTTATCATTATGTAGTGTCCTTCTTTATCTCTTATTATAGATTTTGCTTTAAAGTCTATTTTGTCAGATATTATTGCTATCCCAGTCTTTATCCCAGTCTCCCCATTTGCATGAAATACCTTTTTCTATCTCTTTACTTTTCATCTGTGTGTATCTTTCACTTTGAGGTGGGGTCTGTTGTAGCCAACATATATATCAGTCTTGTTTTCTTATCCATTCAACTACCCTATGTCTTTTGATTGCAGAATTTAAGCCATTTACATTTAAAGGAATTATTGATAGGAAGTATTTATTGCCATTTTATTCTTTATAACTATGTTACTCTTGTTATTGTTGTTGTTTGTCTTCTTAAAGAAGACCCTCTAACATTTTTTGTAATACTGGTTTGGTGGTAATGAACTCCTTTAGCTTTTTCTTATTTGGAAAGCTCTCTCTTTGTTTCTCCTTCAATTCTCAATAAATAGCCTTGCTGGGTAAAGTATTCTTGGTTGTAGGTCCATGCTTTTCATCACTTTGAAGTACTTCATGCCAATCCCTTCTGGCCTGAAGTGTTTATGTTGACAAATAAGCTAACAATCTTATGAAAGCTTCTTTGTAGGTAACTAATTGTCTTTCTCTGGCTGCTTTTAAGATTATCTCTTTGCCCTTAACCTTTAATTGTCATGTTTCCTTTTAAGAGTTTATTTACTTACTTTTAGAGAAAAGGGAAGGGAAGGAGAGAGGGCGAGAGAAACATCCATATGTGGATGCCTCTCACGCACCTCCTGCTAGGGACCCGGCCTGCAACCCAGGCATGTGCCCTGACTGGGAATTAAACCACAACCCTTTGGTTAGCAGGCCTGTGCTCAGTCCACTGAGCTACACCAGCCAGTGTTGTTTCTTGATGTGGGCCTCTTTGGATTCATCTTATTTGGGACTCTAGACTTCCTGAACTTTTTTGTCTTTTTTTTTTCTTTCACCAGGTTAGAGAAGCTTTCAGTGATTCTTTTTTTTTCTTCTTTAATTTTTATTTTTGATTTTAGAGAGAAGAGAATGGAGGGAGAAGAGAGAGAAACATTGGTGTGAAAAAGAAACATCATTTGGCCACCTTCCAAACACACCTTGATTTGGGACCAAACCCACAAGCCAGGCATGTCCCTTTACTGGGAATCAAATCAGCAACCTTTCAGTTTGCAGGAAGATGCCCAACCAACTGAGCCACACCAGTGGGGCTTTAGTGGTTATTTCTTCAAATAGGTTCTTGATCCCTCGCTCTCTCTCTTCTCCTTCTGGTAACCTTATGATGCAGATGTTGTTACACATCATGTTGTCCCAAAGGACCTTTAAACTATCGTCATTTTTTTTCATTCTTTTTTCTTTTTGTTGCTCTGATTGGGTGTTTTTTGTTACCTTGTCCTCCAGATCACTGATTTGATCCTCTGCTTCATCCAACCGACTGTTTATCCCTTCTAGTGTATTCTTCATTTCAGATACTGTATTCTTCATTTCTGACTGGTTCTTTGTTATGGTTTCTATGTCCTTTTTTATATCTGTTGTAATTCTCACTGAATTCCTTGTAGTTCTAAGTTCCTTGAGCATCCTCATAACCATCATTTTTAACTCTATATCTGGTAAATTGTTTGCCTCCATTTCATTTAGCTATTTCTCTGGCAATTTCTCCTCTTCTTTCATTAGGTGTATGTTTCTTTGTCTCCCCATTTTGGCTGCCTCTTGTGTTTGTTTTTATGTTTTAGGTAGATCTGCTATGACTCCCAGTCTTGTTAAGGTGGCCTTATGTAGTAGTTGTCTTGTAAAACCCAGTAACTCAGTCTCCTTGAACCCCTCCTCTGGTTGCTCCAGGAATATCCCTTGTGTGGGTTATGTGGGACTTCCTGTTGTAATTGAGTCTTGATTTCTCTTGGCCTATTCATGCTTCAGGCTGGCTGACTGTGAATATCAACTCTGACCACAATGTATGAGCTGCTGTGCAGGTGCTGACCTCACAAAGTAGAATTCACCTCAGTAGGGTCTGATGCCTGCCAAGATCTCCCTTTGGATATGAAGCTAATTGGATCTTGCTCTGATGTTGTCTGAAGCTGGCCACTGGGTGTGTTGGTTCTGGGACCTCTTGGGAGGGACTCTGTTTCAGACCAATATCAGACACTGCCTGTGACTGGCCCTGGATAACCTGTTTGGAGCTACAAAGCAATCTACAGTCTGTGGCTGCCTCTTCTGGCCCTGGATGTGCATAGGAAGGACTATGCTGTGCACCAAGGCAGGTTTTTACAAGCACTATACCCAGGGTCAAGTCAGCAATAGTCCCAAGGAAACCTAATATCTGCCTCTGCCTGCCTCCACTTGCTGACTGCCTGTTAGACTGTCACTGAAAGAGTCACTGGCAGTACTAGAGTTGCATGAAGTAGGTTCTCAGTGAGTCACCAGGTAGTGGCAAGTGGTGTTCATCATGCTGATATAGGTTCAAACTCAGTGCAAATGATGGATCTGAGACCACCCAGGAAATGTCCCAGGGTATACCAAGTCTAGCTGCCACCTGCCACGTGCTTAAAGACTTTTGTGGTGGGGCGGGGCCTCAGGGAGTCATCAAGGTGAGGCCAGCAGAGTTTATCAGGCCCAAACAGACCAAGATTTGCCCAAGTTAAAGGAGAGCACTGCATTACTAGAGTGTGTGAGGGAGAAATAAAATATGTTTGTCTTTGCTCACAGACCTTCTGAGTGAGGCCTTTCTCAAGCCCCTATTTAAAGTCACAACCTCCCAACCAGCAGTCATAAGCCTCTCTCTGCTTTCTTTCTCTATAGCACTTGTCACCATCCATCTGTCATATTAGGTATTTATGCCCATTGCCTCTACTAGAATGTCAGCTCCATGAGGTCTGGAATTATGGGTTTGTTTTGTTACCTGCAAACCCTACAGGTGCTGCGTAAATATCTGTGGCATGTACTATGGAATCACCTGGTGTTCACATGGTCCCAGTGCATTATTTATGTACAAACTCTGCTTCAGTTCTTTTCTTATTAGTCACTTTTAATGGGCTTTAAAGTTGTGACACAGAGTTTTGTTATAGGATGATCACCTGGAAGATCCAGGATCTCATTTTATTTATTTTTTAAAGAACAGCATTGAAATGGACAGGCAGAGAAAACATGCAGATCCCACAGTACAGATCGGCCAACCCATACCTTTCCTAGATCCCATTTTGAGAAATACTAGATTAGAAAACAGTGATAAAGCAGTAATACCCACAAATGAAGAGGTCACAGACCATATCCCAAACAGAAACAGCTACCAGCCCATAGTGGAATAGAGAGCCCAAGTAACGACCTGCATAAATAAAAGCACCGCACTACCTGATATGCCATTCGAAGTCTATGACCCACTGATGACACCTGTCATTTCACTACCCTAGTGTGTAAACTTTCACATTTGAAGGCCCTTACAGTCTGATCCAAGTTTACGTTCCACTTTCATTATCAGTTATTTCCACTGACAACTAAAGGAAGCTCTATCCACCAAACACCTCCTTGGGCCCTGGGGTAATTTTTTATGGGTGTTATATTAATTGCCCCAGTAATGCATGCACACTAAATAAGCCAACAGAGAAGCAAAAGAGAAAAGCAAGTTATTTATAAGCACAAACCAGCTCCTGCCCCACCTGGACAACCACTTTGACATTTGAGTCTTTTCAGAACCCATCTATATATAACGTAAATAGAGCTACTTCATCCCTTCACAAACATTTCCCTCCTCTGTAATCAAACTAGTCATTAGGCATTCTCAGGATGCATACACAAGCCCTCCTTAGCCACTCCCAAATTCCATCAGACCTTATATTAGGAACATTTGGCAATTGTCATATAACATCCCACCCGGTTGTCTGGTGTTGTTACTTAACCTTTCCCATTTACACCCTAGCAGACCAAGTACCCCGCTGAACTATGTATCTCCGGGACAGAGTCCTTCCTTTATGGGAAACTGTGAGCCTACCGCATGGCAATCACATATCCCTAATCATCCCTCACAGCACAGGAACCACTAGATAAATCTTCACTTACTCTATACAGACCCATTTTGTTGTTTTTAGAACAGAAAATGCTTGAGTTACTCTTCTGGCGGGGTCACTGGCAGCAGGAGGAAAGTCCCTGTGTGGAGCTCATCATACTCCCTGATCCATGAGGGGGAGCTGGTGAAAAGCAGAGTTAGAAACATTTTCCTCTCAGAACTAAGCCCTGAGTGCCTCTTTAAAAGGAGAACAGGCTGATGATTCATCCATGAGAAGGGAAGAAAATAAGAAAACAAATTAAAATTGTGGAAGAAAATGATCCTGCAGGGAAGAACAGACGTCTCAGAAGAAACGGGGCAGGATGGTAAGCTCAATGTTAGTCATAAAATTTAAAAAGCAGTTGTCTGAATGTAAAACAAAATACAGGGGAAGAAGAAGAGCTATGGGCAGGTGAGCCATGAGGTAAAGCAGGGCAGGCAAGATGATTTCTTCACTCCTGCAGGAGTTCGAACTAACCAGAGGAAAATGAGATAACAGCAAGTTGGTACAATTATCCTATATAGATGTTATTATAAAGAAAGGACATTAAAGGCATCACCCTATATGCCTCACGTTTGTGATCTCAAACAAAAATCAACATTTATCATCTTATTAGTCTTTTCCCCTCCTTCATAATTAGATTCAAAATTAAAATACTTTATAATGAAAAAAATAGTCTTTTGGAAGTTTATCATGAAAAGGTTTAGAAAATATTTGAGCTGCTAAAATGAAACATGTCTAAAATGAAACATGTAGTATGATGCTATGAGATCTTTTTTAAAAAAGACTTTCTTAACTAAGTTTAAGCCTGCTATAAATATAAATACCCTGGCTAATAGTCTAACTGAGGGTCGGAGGGGATCCAAAACAGTTCACTCTTTCCCTTCTCTAGCAAAGGGCAAGTATTATGTGATACAGAGTGTGTGTGTGTGTGTGTGTGTGTGTGTGTGTGTGTGTCTCCCTCCCTCCCTCTCTCTGTCTCTCTCCTTATCCTCTGCTCTCTGTCTCTCCCCTTCTCCTCTGTCTCTCTGTCTTTCTGTCTCTCTCTCCCTCCCCCACACATCCAGGACAGTTTTTGAGGGAGGCATTTTTTACAATTATACAATCTATTTTCAGACCCTAATTAGTATAGTGATTCCATGAAGACAGAAAGCAAATAATACTGGAGCATTCAGAAATCTTTTTCTTCTAGGCAAACAAACACTGCTGTTACAAAGGGATCTGGCTTTCCAGTATCTTGTTCAAGAAAAGAAAATGAGAGGAAAGTGATTTCCCCCAGGTCCTGCTTGCTCTCTTACAGGTCCCATTCAATCTTCCGATAACCCAAGTCTTCTAGGAGAATTTAGGGGAACTAAAAGTAGCCTAGTCTACCTTCTGGGTTAAATTCTGAGCAAGGAGAAGCCAATTTTATGACCTCCAGTGAAGTCAAAGAAGGTCTGAGGCAACAGGAGTAATGAAATACATCAGAAAAAGACTCACCAAAATGGAAGATTCCACAGAGAAACCCATCAGTGACACTGATGTTAAATACTGCTTTTCTTTTTCTGATTTCTGCTGACAAAGTTAGGCAACAAGAAAGACAACTCCAGCCTTGGTCAGTGTGGCCCACTTGGTTGGAGCACTGTCCCATACCAAAATGTTAGGGGTTAGATTCCCCTTCAGGACACATACCTAGATTGTGGGTTCAATCATGTATGGGGAGCAACTGATCAATGTTTCTCCCTCACATCAATGTTTCTCTCTCCCTCCCTTTCTGTCTCTGTAAAATCAATAAACATATTGAAAAAAAGAAAGAAAGACAACTCTAGCTCCTTAGGACATACGTGACTCTCAGCAGCTCAGGGATCATGCCATGGAACTGAAGATGCAGAGTCAAAGTCAGCCCCTGGGTAAATGTGAGGTGATACTCCCATCTGGGCCCTAACAGAGACTGATCACACCTGGTTACCCACCACCCAACCAAACTGCTCCCTACCTCCCAGAGGCCCTGTGCCCCTCTCTCAGCTCTGTCATGTCTTTTTTCTATATAAAACCTTCAGACAGGCTATAGAATTCATTTTCCCCAGTTTCCTGCTAAAATGTAACTTTTACAAGGTCAAAGCCCTTTGTCTGTTTTGTTCAGACATGCCACTGCCTGGCACTTGTAAAAGCACAGAGTTATATTTTGAATGAGTGCCACAGAAGTAAATGCAACAGAATATTTTAATATTATACATGAGCACATAAAAAGTAAGGCCATTCAACACCACTTATGTTGTCTTTTCACCAAAATGCTTAACCCGAAGAAGCAATGAGGAAGCAATCAGACTAAGATCTTGGGACTTTCTACAAAACGACTGGCCTGGATTCTGCAAAAATACCAATGTCATGGTGGATGAAAAAAAGGAGATGAATTGTTTTAGGTGAGAGACATGACAAGCCAAGAAAATACATGATCTCTGACTGGAACCTGGATTTTTTTATATACCTGTTAAGGACATTTGGGGACAATTGAAAAATATGTTGTATCAGTGTGAGTTAATACTATTACAGTTGTACAGGAAAGTGTCATTTTCCCTAAAAGATACATACTGAAGTATTTAGGGGTGAAATATAATTATGTCTGTAATTTTACTTTCAGATGGTACAGAAAAAATTTTATTAGTATTTACATACATTAGAGAGAGATAGAGAAAGCAAGAGTGGCAAAATGTTATCCCTACTGAATAGAGGTGAGAGGTCTACAAACATTCACTGTACTACTCTTTCAACTGTTTTGTAAGTTTGAAAATTTTTAAAATAAAGCATGGGTAAAGGTGAGTTAAAAATAAAAGAACTCATGCCAGAGGGACAGTGGGATCAATAGGAGAGCAGTCAGCCCCGCAGTAGGAGGGCTGTGCTCCTGGCCTCCCTGCACTCTCCACCACATCAGCCCTCCAGAAAACACCTGAGATCTGGAGTCCCACCTGCTCTCCCCAGTGCTGGGGTCCATGCCCACCTTTCCTCCTTTGAGACATGTTCAGATCCTTCCCACTGCAAGAAACCTTCCAAGATTACTCCCTTCCCAGCACCCACTATATTTCATTTAAACTCTGCTATCTCCTACTGCACCTTCAGCATCCCACACATCACGAAAGTCATGGATACTAACTCCTATGCACATGCTTCCCCTTCCTGCCCAACCACAAGCCTCTCCATCACAAGCAAGGACCAGAATCCCACTGTCCCTACTTTCTATCTCCAGCAGAGCATCATAGCACCTTATCCACAGCAAGTACTCAAAACAGACCTTGATTGAAAACTTTCTGTCCCTCACTGTTGGGGACCACTGTTGGGGACCACCCTGTCTGGTCTCAGGAAGTTGTGACCCCCTGTGACTTAGGCTGAGTGAGAAACCTCCGGATCAGGAGCCACTAAGGAGACAAAACTTATTCCCCTGGCATGACCGCCACTTGTTCTGTGCCTGGCCTTTAATGCTATATCAGTTACCAATGACGGGTAAGACTCTTCAAAGCAAGGGGCAACCTAAGCCAGGTTCTGATCTTGTAAAGGTCTCTGTGGAATAAGTCTCACGAGACTGTGGAAATAAATGAAGGGGCTATGGAAAGGAAGGGGTGATCGGCATCTACCCCAGCCCCCTCTTAACCTGAGTCTATGTACTCAGATGTGAGAAATCCAAGTCTCCTTGCTGCCTGTCTCCAGCCCTTAGCAAAACAGCCTAAGGAAGGGGCTTCTTCCCCCTAGGGGGGCATTTAGCCCAGAGCGGCTCAAAGAATTGGAGAGTGAGCGTTCTGTCTTTGACTTCCACTCAGAAAACTGTTTCTGTGCATGATTATTTCTATAGTGGGTTTTTGCGTGTCCATAGCCAGGGTTCTGCATGCTACAGCAAGGAGGTTTTTATGCATGTCCATAGCCAGGAAAAAGCCGGGTTCTGCACGCTTCAGTCAGACAGCCAGATGTTTTAAGCGAGGTTTGAAAATCACTACAGTCAGTCAGACAGCCGGGTGTTTTAAGCGAGGTTTGAAATTCACTACACCTCACCTGTCCTTGTGTCTAATAAGAAGGAAGACAGTATCATCATCACACTGTCACTTCTGTCCTGCATGGTCCTGTGGTAAGTGTTGTCACAGGAGCACAGGCCAGGTAGTCGAGCTTATTGGTAGTGTGTCCACATCCTGAGAAAGAGTGTCCACTCTTTGAAAACGGGCCTCACAGCTGTCCCATCTACTTCAACCACCCACAGCTCCCAGCATGAAAGAAGCATTCAATAAATGGTGAATGGTTGTGTGAATGAATGCTCATTCCACTTTCACACACATTATGATAAATTATAAAAACTAAAGACAATTGAAAGTATAATAGTTGCACAGACCTGCAAGCACTGAAATTAACATGTTAGACACAATTAAATTTGAAGACCTTTTCTCATCCATGGACTCAAAATCTTTTTATGTCCTAGCACCTTAAAATATAAAGTTTTTTTTTTTATTTTCTGATGGCTATTGCCTTGGATCAAACCTAAGGAATACAACACACTCCTTAACACACTGAATCAGGGCAAAGTTATGGAGGGCCATTGGTCTGACAGCTATAGGCAAAGGAATGGAGAGGGACCATGAGCACTTTGAAAATGCTCCACAAATGATTCTGATACACACCCCAGAGAAGTTTCAGCTCCGAAATCAGAGGGAGAGCTGCACTGATGCTGATACTGAACAAAAGAGAACAAAGGGACCCTGGTGCATTCCATCAGCCTCGCTCAGGGTGACTATATGCTGGGCACTGCCGGGCAGACATCCCATTATGTCCTTTTTTTTTTTTTACAAGCACATGACATAAAACCCCTACATGTGATATAACTGTTATGTAAAATATGTAGAGAGATACTGTCTTCTTTTAAAAATATAAAATAAATAAGACATGAAAATAAGCAAGTTTCCATTAAATACATAAAAAAAATTTTTAAAGAAAGTTTTGCTTTCCATATCATTGAAGAAGGGAATTATCATTTAAACTATATTCAAGTTTATTAAATAAATTTTAAAAAGTATTATAGCCCTGGTGGGTGTGGTTCAGTTGGTTGGCGCATCTTCCCATAAACTAAAAGCTTGCGTATTCAATTCCTGCTCATGGCACATGCCTAGGTTGCAGGTTCAATCCCTGGTTGGGGCGCATATGGGAGGTGACTGATCAATGTTTGTCTCTTACACTGATGTTTCTCTCCCTCCCTTCCCTTTTCTCTAAAATCAATAAGCATGTCCTTGGATGAAGATTAAAAAAGTATTATAAAATGTTTAACTTTCATCAGCTTCAAGGTTTATGTTGCCCCCCAAATTTTGTGTGTAACTGAACTTCCAAATCTGCTAACACCTGCTGACTGATCTCATTCTGGATTCTAAGAGGTCAATTTCTTGAAAATTTTTCTTTGCTTCTTCTCATTTTTCTTGTGTTTCTTCTTGAGAATGGCTAATGAAAATATCACCAATATTATAAGGTATCATTAAGCAGTCATTATCTACAAGCATGATGTCCTCACAAGCATCTTCTAAATTTTGGAGTTGTTTCTTTTTCACAGCTATTTCTTCCTCCTTCTCTGTGATTCTATTTGTATTCCATGGAGATCTGTTTATCTTTTGTTCATCTTCAAAAGTAGCATTGGCATCTTCTGCAGTAAGGCCTGTACCATTTACATCTATTCTCTACCCAGCACCACCAATGCTGAACCATACTTTCCAAAAGGGGTTCAATTTAATAGATGAATCAGGTGTGGTTAAAAATAATAATAATAATAATAATAAATTATATTGCTAGACTTTCTGCACACCCTCTCACCCTCAAGAGAAATGCTAGTTTCTGAGAAAGAAAAAAATGTGTGTATGTTAACAGAATCTCAGACTTGGAAAGCAAATGTGATGGTTGCCTAGCCTAGTACTGCCCATACTACGCATTCATTCTTTCCACAATGACTCTAACAAGCTCATGTAACCTTGTTGAAGACATACAGTAACAAGGAGCTCACTACTGCTCAAAGCAGTCCATTTGGGGTTCCATAGCTCACTGATCTGCCTTACTGTGAGTAGAAATCTGCCCTCAAGAACTACGTGGCCATTACCTGTGAAGGCCCTGTGCATAGCTATCTGAAGCCCCCACTGCTCAGATGCCACACCAAATCCCAGGTATTTGACTTCTCACCATACAGACTCCAAGAAGGCCGAAAGATAGGCATCACCAAATTCCTTATCAGAAGCAGAGATGTCTTTAGTTTCTCTTAACCATGCCACTCAGCTGTTCAGGAAGTAGCAGAAATCTCTAAAATGTTGTCAAGACAACCAAAGTCCAAATATAAATCTCTGAGATTCCACTCAGAAGCAGTTTTTAAGTGTATGCACATACACACCCAGAGGAAATAATAAAAGATCCTCTCCTTTTTCTTTTTTCTTCTTCCTTCTCTCTTCCTCCTCTTCTTCTCTCTTCTCTTGCTTTTTGCCACGGGATAATACGTGTTAAAAATGCATACTGGCAAGCTTTCTACCTCTGGAGTTGGAACAGCTGCTATCTCAGTATTGTTTTTGTCAAGATTTTTTTAACATACTTTCCTGTTTTTAAGCTATATGTTTTACAATACTAGTTGAGATTACAGAGTAGGACAATTGGCACTCTATTGGCAAGAAGGAGACTCATGGGGTCCTAGGTGTCCATCAAGGACCCCTGTCAAACACACCTTCCTGCATGGCTAGCTTGCATGGATGACCCGATTTATCCCAAGAAAGGTCCCTCACAAAGGCTTTGGGATAAACATGGGGAAGTACACACATAATGAAAATCAGAGCAAAGAATGTATAACAGGGACCCTAAAGAAACCCAATGTGCTTGAGTCCTTGGTTTTTCCAACAGCACAAAGCATTCAGAGAATGTTCCACGGACTGTGGTCAATTCCATCTGGGAGACATGTCAAAAGAAATAAGATCAGACATACCCTAAAATCAGGGCTCTGAAAGGCACAGGTACAAGTAAAAAAAGAGATGCCATCTGGTCCACTCTGACTTCCACCTGCTGTAAACCTGTCAGGAACCTCCGACCCTACAATGGGAGCAAAAGACTACAGCTAAGAGATAAAAGTCTGCTTTGCCGATGCCTGAAACAACCTTGGGAAGCACATCCGTAATTACTAAGCAATCAGGGTTAAAGATGGCACAAAAAAGATAGCTGCTCAACCTCTCCAGTGAGACAGTAAGAGTTCAATTAAGAGGCCCGCATTTTCCATCACCTTCTCAAGGGGGCCCAACAGAGAGTGATCCAAACAGAGGGTGTGGCTTCTATGGTCTCTGTTCTACTGAGACTTCAGGGAGGTGTGGCAGTGGCTAAAAAACAGGAAGTTTGGTGCTAGCCATATGCAAGACTTCACAGACCTCCTGACACAAAGAGCAAAGGCGCTTGGGGTTCCTGTTAAATGTATGAAAGGACTTCTGGGCTTTCGAAAGTCCAGTCACTACCCACAGAGTTCTCTTTCAAACCAAGAGAACAAATCCAAACCTATTACTTAGAATGGCTTGACCTCACCCAAATGCTCTCTCACTTAAAGCACTGCCTTACTTGGGTGAGCAGTTGAGAATACAGCCTGTCACACACATCTTGCCCAGGACAGGACCAGTAAAACTGGAGGGCTTAACAAATATAAAGTCAGTGGCCTTTCAAATAAGATATCCTGACCTAAATATGAACAAAATCTAGAGCCACTCTCAAAAACAAAAACAAAAAAAAAAGGCCATGAATGTGATGTGATGTGAATGGCTCTTCAAAGCCTCTGTTTGCCCAGAAACATCTCCCTGCTCTTTGTTGGCACTGTTCTCCTTTTCCAAGCTCAAACTTCTACACCAACAGAGTGACTACAAAGAACCAGCAAACAAGGGTGAGGCATTATGTCCAGGAAGCCACTAAGAGTGTGTTTCATTCTCAGAGATAAGAGAAAAAGAAATAAAGGGATTTCCTCCAGCTTTCTCATCTCCCAGGCCTGCTACTCGTCACCCTGGAATGAGAGGTTAGCCGGAAGTGATACCGTGTATCTAAGGAGATCATCTGGTATAGTCCTCTGCCTTAAAAGGAAAGATGTTATTATGTCCGCTTTATAGATGAGGTGGCCAAGATACTTGTCCAAAGCTGCACAGCCAGTGAGTGGAAAAGAATGAGAACCCAGGTTTGCTGCTTCTAGGTGCAGGGCTCTTCCCACCTGATTTGTTTTCTTGTAGAAGGATATAGAAACTGATCAAGCAGTGAACTTGATAATGATTCATGTAATGGGGCAGACCCTGTGCCACCTAAGTAGATGACAAAGGACAAAACATGGAGGGGAGCAAAGGGCAAAATATCTCCTACTTCATTTATTCCCAATGCCAATCCTGACACACACAACCTGTGTTAAAGTTGCTTCTCGATTGTCTGATACGACATTCCTTCTAAGTCTTTTAAGGCCATCTATGGGTCTGAAATGACTCCTCACAAAGAAAACATGGGATTCCTGGAACTGATGTCAGACTATAGTACAGAGACTGGCAGACAGTGAAACCCACCCTGCAACAATGATAAAGTCAACAGAGGACAACCAGAGCAGCATCCTATTCAGATCCCAACTTTGGTTGAGCCCGCTGAAGGGCAGGAACACTGGGGGAGTTGTGCAGGAGTGACAAGCAGTTCGCCAGAGGCCCTGGAATTCTAGGAGAACCGGCAAGTCCAGTGGAAATGAGAGATATGGCAAAGGAACAACTATGGGAGATAGTGACGCACACTATCCTGTCAAAGGTTCCAGACGACCCTAAAGAGAGTCTGGACACTCCATTGATCTGCTACAATTCAATCCTAACCAAGAATCATTTCCTTTTCATACACTTCCTGTACATCCATCTTGACAGACCAGTTAGCATATCTCTGAGACAAGTAAGAACGAGTCTTCCCTCCCAGCTGCTCTTTTTCTAGGAAATGGTTTACTTGGGATCAGATTTGCTGAGGGCAGCACAACTAGGTATCAATGCCAAAGGCTGCTAAAAACACAGCTTAAAACTAACTCTTTCAAAAGAAGTAATTCTAGACTTTGATGTTGCGCCCCCCCTCCCCCGCCCCGCCAAAAAAAAATGGCCCTTAACATTCTCTAAACTCCCTGGAGTTGTTTTCAAAGGGCTGCCCTGTCATCTGACAGGTCTGCCAGAACCCAAGGCTTGGGTGTTTGTTTCTGTCTTGGTTCCTGGCTTCTTTCACGTTTCTTCAGGATAAGTAAGAAAGCCCAGTTTGGAAGGGGAACTGGTGATAGAGAAGGACTTTCTCATCCTGCTTTTATCCCGGGCACAAAAGTTTTCTAGGTGCAACACTCTACAGTACTTTTTCACCTCCCAGCCCCATCACCCCCTCGAGCTTTCCTACCCCTACCAGGCCTTCCTTCTTAAAAAGTGAATAAACCAATTGCTCCTAGGAGGCAAAAGAGGACCTGGCGCCTCAGCCGAGTAACTTAAAGTTTCCGCTGGAAGGAAATTATCAAAGAAGAAGGAGAAAGCCCTGCACCGCCTGAGGGGCCACAGCCGCGATCAGGACCGGCCACGATCTAGTTCCAGCTGAGGGTCTCGGCGCCGAGCCCCAGCCCCGGCCCTGGCGCGGGCCCTGCCCCCAGCGTAGCGAAGCCTGAGCAAATCCCGGGAAACTGACCAACTGGCGGTGGAAGGAGTCTAGAAAGCTCCGCAGCAGGCTCAACCCGTACCTCAGCAAGGCTGGAGAAAAGGGAAAGCGGGGAGACGGGACACCCAGACAGAGGGGCGCACGGACCAAGGGGAGACGAGGAACGAGAGCTGCAGGGAACCCATGGGTGCAGAAACTACGGGGGCGCACGGACTAGGGGAGCACCACGAACCAGGGAGGCGCACGGACGGTTGGGGAGAGGGAAAGTGGACACTGGAGTAAAGGAGGGCGCATGGACCAAGGGGAACCAGGAGTTCCCCGGGACAAAAAGGGGCTCAAGGACTGGGGGACCGCAGGGACTGACGGGGGTGCAGGGGCTGTGGGAGGCGCACGGACGAGTGGGCGCACGAAAGGGTGTCCCCAGCAGATAGCGGCGCAGGACTCACCCCGAGAAGACACACTTTGAGCTCCCGTATCGCCATCATGTGCTCGGGGCCAGACCAGGCAGGGGCTCAGCATCCTCCGGGGCCGGGCCGCGCCGCGCCCATGCCAAGCCAGCGTCCTCCAGTCTCCGCCTTTTCCTCGCGGCACCCGCTGGCGGAACCGCCACCGCTGCTATTTCTAGGCCTCCAGCCCTGCCGCGGTCAGTCACGTGGCTGCCGGCCGGCTCCTCCCGGGGCTTTGCATCTGACCTCCCTGGGCCCCAGCTCCCAGGAACGCCCCCGGGACCACGTCAGCCGCCTGGGGACCTGGGGAGAGGGCACTGCCCCTTATCTCAGACCAGCTCAGCAACTAGACCCGGTTCTACTGATCCCCTTCAGGCATCTGCCTCTCCAGCCCGGACACGGTGCAATGCCCGGGCAGTGGAAGGAAGACTTGGCCCCACAATGGGCTGCATCACTGACTATTCCATTCCTCATCTGAAAAGTGGGTGCTGTTAGCCTAGGTCATTTGTACGGGAGCATTTGGAAGTGTGTGTGTCTGTCCCATCGTTAAATGACATTATAGGTTCCCCCGAAGAGATGAAGCCAAGCAAGAGACGATTGTGAGGATTAGAAGGAGGGGTTTACCCCAGGTGGCCCTTTACTCTCAGCCCTGAGTTCATTTTTCCATATGTAGTTGAAAATGGTGCTATTCTATTCCCCCTCCCCCCAGGCAAAACAGACGTGTCAGGGCCTGAAAAAGAAACATGCATTCCAGAGAGGAAGCTGCCTTGCTCAGTATAGACAATGCTACAACTTGCCCGGGTAGCCAGGACAGCCAGCCCTCAGAACTCTAGCTAGAAATACACAGCTCCCGGCAGACCTTCTGCATCCTTCCTCAACCCGGAAACAAGAAGAGGTTCTGGCCAGAGACAATCAAAGGAGGCCTGTGATCTACCATCTTTTCTTCTCCATGCCTGGCCCAGTGTGCCTCATCTACTCAGAGGACTTCATTTGTTGCTGCTATAGAGATGTCAGCCTTTTGGACATATCTAACTAACCAAAATAATTCACTGGCATTTCCAATTGGAAATAATATGATTTAAAAAAAAAACAAATAAAAAAAACCTTTGTGCCCTATCCCAAATTCTCAGGCCTCCTTCCAGAGTTGCCAACTTTGATCAAGGACAGCTCTATTCCCCCAGTAAACAACCCACCTTGATTACTTGGCTTTGTTCCCATTGAAGCCTGGTTAGTTAGCAATCCAGGTAGCCCCATACAATGGGGACTTCTGAGTCATGGCCTCCAGGGAGAAAATCCTAGAAGCCAGAGTCAAAACAGGCCACAAAACAGACAATTGGCAATTAAATTCCCCAAAGCAGCAGGGGCTTCCCCTTGACTGGTGCAGACTCACTCACGTAAATCTGGACTGAACTGTTTAAATACTTTTTAAACAGTTCAGCCTTGGACAAGATATAGGTCCCATTCAACATGAAGATTATTGTATCAGTATCAGTCCTTAGTGTAGCATCAAAAGCTAGGACAGTCTTCCATGTGGGCAGAGAGAAACAAGGCCTGTCCGGAATTTCCCAGCCCTGGTAACAATATCTCACTGTCCTCAGATTTGCTGGGGAGACAGCAAGTGCTACACAGTTGCAGAGACAGCATGGTAAGGCAACTCCTTCACCAAGGGCTTCAACAGCCTCCCTTAGTATCTAGGTCATCCCTGGCAGTATGACCTGAATCTCCACGAAGAAGCACTTCCCTTTGGCCTTTCTTCTCACTCCTCAAAAGCTAGGTAAACCAGTGTGGAAGCCTTTTCTATTGTCTACATACTAGGGAATAAGAGGGAATTCATAAACTGCAATTAGTGGCTGAGAACAGGACCAGCCCAAGATAAAAATGAGCGAACCAAATTTCTCTTCCATTCCCTTACTCTTCTTCAAGATTCTTCTCACTCCACTCTCTTCAACATTAGCCTAGCTGTCTGGGATACTTGTGTCGTTTCTAGGCCTTCATGAAATAGTCCTTACCAGGCATCCCCACACCCCCCAAAAAACACCTTAGTCAGTTTGTCCTTCTCCCCACCCCCAACCCTATTAAAAATCACCTCATTTGTATCTCATGCTGATCAAGCCAAGTGCTCTGTTTTACCAAGTGGCCACCCTGTGTCAACTGGACCACCTTCATGGGTTTATACTCTCTCCTTAGCCAGGTCAGCCTTGGGGACTTAAAAACTGGCCTCGTGAAAAACCTGGTCTGCATGATCAACCCACGGTGACACATTGGCTCCCACCAGGAAGGATGGATGAGGACTGCGATAAGACATGTTTGAGAAAGACAGGTCCTGGGTAGCTCTCAACTTTTTAAAGCCATAATGTTTTCTGTGAATGCTATATCATACTCTATGATTATTGTAGTGAGGGCCTGTCCTGCCTCCTCTGGAATTTTCTGAAAATATGAAGAGGTTCTAATATAACTTAAGCAGGGATTAAAAAAATCAATGGTACATAACTGAAAATTTATCAAGTGAAATAATAGAACATGTAAGTTTTCCTTACGAGGTCATTATACTAATTCAGACTTCTGTTTTTCTGCTGCTTTAAAGTCTTCAATGGTGCCATACAAGAAATCCAAACTCTTCAGTATATCTTGCCCAAGCTAGCCTCTTCTCTGCCCATCAGGTGAAACCCCATCACTTTTCAAAGACCTACTCAAATTTCATCTCCTTAGGAAATTCTACCCCTGAGCTTTCCCCTACTCTGCTCCCACTTTTCTTAACTTTACTAAACATAGAAAAAGTAATTATCAACTAAATCTCTTTTACGAGAAGTCAGAATCTAAACAGATACACGAACATAATTATCTACCTATATGAGAGGTACTCATAGATTGGGAAAGGATCATCTTTGTATCACCAGGGTTTTCAAATGACAAAACAAAAAAATTTTAAGAGAAAAGTAGCCCTTGGCTGGTATAGCTCAGTGGATTGAGTGCAGGCCTGCAAACCAAAGGGTTGCCAGTTCAATTCCTAGTCAGGCACATGCCAGGGTTGCAGGCCAGGTCCCCAGCAGAGGGTGCATGAGAGGCAACCACACACTGATGTTTCTCTCCCTCTCTCCTTCCCCTCTTTCTAAAAGTAAATAAATGAACTCTTTAAAAATCAGGAAGAAAAGCAACTAGAAATGAATCTTTTTATCTCCATCTACCTAAAACTTTTCTGGAAAGTCCTTTGGGCTCATATGCTTTTTAAATAAATCTGCAATTTTGTGGGTCTCTGGGACACCAGAGTCATCCTCCTGATATGGCCCAAGATTCAGGGGCTATCCCCCTAATAGGATGGCTAGCCTATTGACACTCCTCATCCTGGGCCTCCCTCTCAGAAGTTTCTGAGTGGGGATTTCTCTCAAAAGAATAGGATGATTCACCAGCAAGTATTTAGTGAAAGTCTACCAACTGACTGCAAGGTGTCTGGAAAACCACCCCACTCTTTCTTTAAAATCTACCAAAAGCCATAACAGCCATAAATCTGATCCTGTTTTTTTGAGCTGGTAAATCCTTTTTGGGACTATAACATATAAACAAACATAAAAAAAGTGAATAATTATAGAGCCTGCCTCTCTATGCTCAAATATGCCTCCAAAGAAACAAAAAAAAAAATACATTAGAAATTTTTTTGAAAAACCAAACCAACAAACCTCCCCCGAGATAAAGGGAGGATAACAACAGCAACATTAACGGGGAGAAATAACTAAGGTCATTCAACATTTCGGGAACAATTAAGCAAACCATGGCATCTTTTCAAAGGCACATTTAATGGTGTACAATGGTGTGTACCACTTGGGTACTAAATGAAGTGTGTGCACTATGTAGAGTCATAGAGAAGTTTGTAGTAAGTGAGTTTCTGTGGGGATAATATGACACAGGCTGCAAGCTGATCTCAGCAATCAGTGACGAGTCATCTGGTCTGCTGAACGACCAGTTAAAGAAAAATTAAAATATTTATAAGCTTTGCTTTTAAGAATTATATCTTTTCTATGGAACTTTAGTGTCTCCAATATCAGTTAAATGGCCTTTTAATATTTCTCATCTTCCGAACAACTTCCTTACTCCCTTCCTTTTTCTTCCTCTTTTTCCTAAATTCTATACACTTTCTAACTAGCATGTGCTGCCATCTCTTATTTGTAGCACTGCCCTTTAAACACATTTTGAGGAGCTAAATCTGGGACATACCTGGTTCAGACAGGGATCCGAGGGATTTAAGGAAGCGGAGGTTAGAGGACCCCACAATTCACCCACAGACCTGAAGAAGGAGAAAGCAGCCTGAGGGATTCTGAGTTGCTAACGTAAAACAATAAACTTAACTTCCATGACTGAAAGTCCTTCTAAAAGAAAGGGACTACTGGGCCACAGCCAGCGAGGAAAGGAGACCTGGTCCTGGGGTATGAAGTCTCAACCAGCAGCAGCAGCACCGGATGGACAAGGCAACACGCCTGCCGTCCTGGGGCCCACCGACTTCTCTCACACACCAAGCGGAGGAAAAACAGATGTAAGTTGTTTTGAAAGGATTTACGCTAGCTGTAGATTAAGGGGGCGGGAAAAGTGGGAGTGGGACTAATTCTGGGACAGGCAGAGTCCATAAGGAAGAAGAGTTTGTTCCTGTGGACTGGTTGTGAGCAACAGTCTGGAAAGTTCCTTTGTAAACAAGAAGTGGAAGCTCCTGGGGTCCCATGGCACCTGGCTATTCCCTCTATTAAGCAATGAGGGAATAGCCACCTGGAAGTTAATTCAAAGTTCCAACACATACTCAGGACTGTGAGCAGTCTTGTTAGCTGACCCCCAGTCATTAACAGCCTATTCTGTCTCTTTCTTTCACTCTCCAGGCTGCTATAATTAAATTTACAACATCTCAGTAATTTTCTCTTGCCTCTAGGGAGGACTAAGAACAGAAGGAGCCTCCATTTGTAGGGAGGAGATCATTCTCAGGCACCAGGGAATGAAGCAGTACGGTGGAGAGCGTGGGAACTAAGTAGGTACAAATCCCTCTATAAATTACTGTCCTCCATTGGCCACTCTAATTGTCTTCATCTTCATGTGACAAGGACAGTGACATCTTTTAGAAGCATAGGAGCAACAGCTGGAGAAGTGGGTGAGTTGTTAGCACTCCGGACAGAGGGACAGGAGCAGAGGAGGGTGGGCATCCACCTTTCTCATTTTCTCCATCACCAGCTGAATGCAAGTACTCAGAAGTATTTGAGAGAAAACAGATTGTCCTCACTTAAAACAAGGGAAGCATCTGTTGGGCTTTCACAAAGGATTGGTGTCAGGTGACAATTTTCTAGATACACCTTTTCCAAGTCTCAACACTGGGCACCATGCCAACCTTCTCATTTAACTGGCCTCTTCATGGACACCCCTGCCTGTCAGCCTCTACAGTCTCTCCAGCCCCTGGTTGGACTGAAAAGACTGAGTTAAAAGAAGATATTAAGACGTATGTTAACATCTCCCACAAAATGTAAATGAATGAATTCAGCTGGGAGACCACCTCCTATAAGCCATAAACAATAATGTAACACAGTCAGTCTTACTGGGAAATGAAATTTGCAATGATGCAGACCAAAGACAACCCAACCCAGTTTCATTTCTTAGACCATCAGTAGATTGATTTTCCTGGCTGGTCATATCAATTTCACTGGAATTGCTTAGAGTAGTACTATGCAGATTAGGGTATATTTTTTTTTTCTTAAAAGTGGTTATGTTTAACATTTTTGTACTTTAATATTATTTGTTATCAAACTAGGAAACTTTAGATATTAGAAATAATTCTCATAACTTCAGGAATTTCTTTTAATTATTTACACATTCATTCAGCAAATAGCAGATGCTGACTTCTGTGCTTGACACTGGGCGTGGGACCAAATGAAATAGATGGCACCTGCTGGCGTGGAGCCTATAATGGAAACGGGCAAACAAGTAAACAGGCAACTGTAATATGCTGTTAAATGTCTGAAGCTTAGTATATTTGCTTCATTTTTCTTACTCTTTTGGTTAAGAAAATGAATATAACTTCCAGAGTTAGCAAACCTTGAATATAAGATGGCTAGAATTTGAACCTAGTCAACCAGGTGAGAGTGTGTGATAGAGAGAAAGAGACAGAGGCAGAAACAGAGAGAGATCTTTGTTCTGCCCGAATTCCCAAGACTGCCTTGGGCTAGGAAGAGCCTAGTGCTGTTTCCTAGTTTCAAGTGCCTCTCAGGAGATCCAAGTACAGTTAAGTCCTCACTTACTGTCCACAACAGGTTCTTGAAACTGAAACTTTAAGCAAATGATGTATAACAAACCAAGTTTATTCCAGTTCAGGGGTGTGTATGGCTGGAACCCACCCTGGACAGGACGCCCTTCCATCACAGGGCTATTTATACCCACACTCCCAAACTCACTCAGACCAGGCCAAGTCACACACTCTAATCCACTTAATGTATGTATCTTTGGGATATGTGAGAAAACTAGATGTCCCCAGAGAAAATCCACACAGATATGGGGAAAATGTCCAAACTGCATTACAGACAGTAGCCTGGATGGGAATACATTTTTTTATCATCAAAGTTATAACAAAACAATGTTGAACAAACTAACATTATGAGAACTTACTCTATCTCACTTAATGGTAAATTGGGTTGCCTTAAGCTTCCAATGACATTGGAACTCTTGCAAATTTTGTTTCCATTGTTGTTATTATTATTATTAAACAATTATTTTCAGTGTTATTCATTGCCTTGCTTGACTCACCTATATGATGAAATCTATTATAAATCATCTATAATCCAGGCCTTGGCACCGCACATATCCTGCACTCTGAAAATGTTTGAGTGAGTGGATGAGAGAGTTAGTGTCAGCACAACAGATAACCTTAAGTGTGGTACAGTAGAAAGAACACTTTAGCATCAGATGAAACTAAGTTTAAATCTAGGCTTCTTCATTCTCACTTTGTGTGAATTTAAGGAAGTTTCTGAATCTTTTCACCCTGCAGTATCATACTTGTCAAAGGTCACTAGCAAACCCAGATGACTAACCATCCCAGTTTGCATGGGACTCTCCAGGCTGTAGCGCTGAAGGTTCTGCATCCTGGGACACATCCAGATAAACAGCACCATTTAGTAACCCTATTCCTTTCCCTAAGCGTGTAGAACTGTTTAGGGCTACCACTATCCCTTAAAAAGGGAATTGGTAACTTCTAAACAACATAATTTCCTTCCTCAGTTTTTCAGCTCTGAATGCGGAAAGACTCTAGAATTAGAAATCAGCATCAATATTTTACACATAGCTATAAACATCTGAATTACCTATTGTCACTCACTATCTTACACTCATTTCATAGGGAAGGCTTAAGTATGTAAATTATAATGTCAGCTAAGTAACAACTGTTTCGCTGAATGACATACCAGCTTTTTCCAAATAAATGGGAAACAAGAAAAGATTACTTAAGTTCCCCAGCTTTCTAGTGAGGTCACCTTTCCTGCTTTTGGTCTTTTGGTGGTTCACAATCTATTCTTTCTCTCTCATATCTCTCTCTCTCTCCCTCTCTCTCTCTCTCTCTCTCTCTATCTCTATCTCTCTTTCCTTTTCTCTTGCATTTCTGATCTCTAACACACACACACACACACACACACACACACACCTTGAATGTTATATTCTTCTACTGAATTGAACCTTTTCTTCAGAACCAACCCATTATAGCTCTGGCAAAGGGAATTTTAAGGCAAAATTCTATGGGTAAACATGTCTGGGAAGTTTGACTTTCTTCCAAATAATTATTCTCTTAGCCCAAATGCACCTCTCGAGTTTCAGGCTGTGGAAGCTCTTTTGGTTTTATCAGTGGTTGTTCAAAATTGGTGTGCCGAGATTACCCAGTGGTAGCTATGGAGAGGCTGAAGATGGGGACCCTGGTTCTGTTTCTTCTAAATGAAGGTAGGCAGAAATTACTCCGAGAAAGACAGTAGATTTGAACACAGGAAAGTTAACACCTACTTTATGAAGCAATTATTATAAACTTGATTTTTAAAAGTTATAATCTAGAAGAATACTTGGCTTAAATATAATTCAGTTATTGATATCAATATAGAAATTGATATATTAAAAAGGAAAAACTAGAATCTCAGAAAAAATGAACAGACACTCCCACTAAGATTAGGTATGAATCAAAGATCTCCCCTCTTACCAATTCCTTTCCAATATGGAATTGGAAGTCCTTACTAATGTAAAGAAATAAGAAAAGGAAATTAAAAGGTATACAGATTAAGAAGAGATAAAACTGTCTTTGGTGGTAGGTGATATGATTGTCTATGAAGAAAATCATAAAGAACTGACAATAATAAAACCTGAAAGCAACAAGTGATGATGGCAAAGTTGAAGCATACAAGGTTAATATACAAAAGCCAATCACTCATAAATACAAGGTCTGTCCAGGAAAAGTCCAGCCATTATTAATATAATGAGAACAGTTTGTGCGGCATTGAAGTAACCTGGCAGCCAAGGAGAGTGAACTGGAATATGCATGTGTGAACAATGATGACTTTACTGTGCTAGTCAGTGGAGGCACTAGACATCATTAAGTGAGCATGTGTACTGTGTGGTTGTCACATTCAAAATGACTGAGCAAGTAAAGCAACAAATCTGCATCAAATTTTACATTAAGCTTGAACATTCTTCCTCAGAAGCTATTTGGATGATTTAGAAGGCCAGAGCTATGGGCAACTGATGATTGACAGCTTCATTACAACAACCCACCCACTCATGCAGAGTTTTTGACAAAATGTCAAATCATCCAGGTGACTCAGCCCCTACAGCCCAGATTTGGCACCCTGTGATTTCTGGCTTTTCCCAAAACTGAAATCACCTTTGAAAGAGAAGAGATTTTAGACTGAATATAAGTTTCAGGAAAATACAATGGGGCAGCTAATGGTGACTGGGAGAACCATGTGAGGTCCCAAGGTGCTTACTTCAAAGGGGACTGAGGCATCATTGTCCTATAGACAGTGTTTCTTGTACCTTGTGTCTTCTTCAATAAACATCTTTATTTTCCATATTACATGGGTGGATACCTTCTGGACAGACCTCAGATTAGCAATGAACAAGTGGAGTCTGAAATTAACAATACAATACTATTTACATTAGTACCCCCCAAAATGAAATACTTACGTATAAATCTCACAGAGCAAGTGAGATCTGTATGAGGAAAGCTCAAAACTCTGATAAACAAAATCAAGGAAATAAATAAATGAGAGATAGTTCATGTTCATCAATAAGAAGACTACATAATGTCAAATGTCAGTTCTTTTCAACCAGATCTATATATTCAACATAATTCCAATCTAAATCCCACCAAGTTATTTGGTGGATATTGACAAAATGATTCTAAAATTTACATGTGAAGGTAAAAGACCCAGAATAAACAACACAATAGTGAAGGAGAATAACAAATACCAAGGAGCATGATCGTTGGATTGTATGGTACTATTCATACCTGTTAGAATGGCCAAAACCTGGTACACTAACAACACCAAATATTGGTGAGGATATGGAACAACAGAAACTCTGATTCATTGCTGGTGAGAATGCAAAATGGCACAGCCACTTTGTAAGGCAGTGTGGGAGTTTCTTACACAACTAAACATACTCTTGCCATATGATCCAAAATCACACTTTATAGTATTTACCCAAAGGAATTGAAAACTTATGTCCACACAATAACCTGCACATGGATGTTTATAGCAGCTTTATTTAAGATTGTCAACATGTAAAATAATATTGAATGTCAACTATAATTGAAATTTTTTTAAATAATAATAAATGCCAAAACTTGGAAACAACCAAGATGTCCTTCAGTAGGCAAATACTTAAATAAACTGTAGTACATCCAGACAATGAAATACTATTTTGTGCTAAAAAGAAATGAGCTATTAAGCCATGAAAGACATGGAGGAACTTTAAATACACATTACTAAGTGTGAGAAGCCTATCTGAAAAGGCACATACGATATGATTCCAACTATATGGCATTCTAGAAAAGATAAAACTATGGGGTCTATAAAAAGACAATGGTTGCCAGGGGTTAGGAATCAGGGAGAAAAGATGGCTAGGTTAACCACAGAAGGTTTTTAGGGCAGTGTATGATACTATAAAGATATACGCGTGTCATTATACATTTGTCTAAACTGTAGAATGTACAACAGTTCTAGGACTGAACCCTAATGTGAACTACGGACTCTGGGTGATTCTGATATGTTACTGTAGGTTACCTCTGGTGAGGGATTTTTATAATGGGAGACGCTATGCAGAGCCTCTGTAGGAACAGAGGGTATATGGGAAATCTCTGTACCTTGGTGAATCTCTAAACTTTGCTGTGAATCTAAAGTGGCTCTAGAAATATAAAGTCTTTTTTAAAAAATGAACAGTTACAATCAGGAATTTCATAAGTAGGAAACAAATGTATGAAGAGAGTATCAGTTTCACAGTAAAAGTACAGGTTAAATCATCAAAACACAATTTCTGTTTATCAAATTAGCAAAGTCGTAAAACCTCACTCGGCATGCTCCTGTGACTGGGGTAGAAATGGGGAAGCTCAGGCTTGTCATATGTGTACTATATCCTCACAGTCATTCTGTCAGGGGTGCCTTCACATGTATTTTCTCTGTTGCAATATTGTTTTATTTTTTTACTGTCCATGAGCAAATTTATTCTCTACCAAGCTTATTTTTAGGTTCTGGTGAAAAGGGGCATGAAGAATCTGAAAACTCTGTGCTTATTGCCAAATATAGTTTTTCATATAGAAGGTAAGGAGGGGAAGAAAAGGAACCTAGAAGAATTAGGTCAAAATAACTGGTAATATGTTCTTTTGAATATGAAATCTGGAAGGGAGAATGACTTTTAATAATGAGAGTGAACACTGGGTGTTAATTGCCAGCTAGGTACTGCTCACCACCCTGCCAAGTAGCTTATATTGATTATGTCACTGTCCTCCTGCCTAGAAGAAGGTGCTATTGTTCTTGAAACTGAGGCATAGAGGTCTCTGCAAAGGTTTGTCTTTATGGGCCACTGCCAGGACTGAAGCCCAGACACTGTAACTGTTCAGTGAGCAATTTAACTACCACATGGTGTGATTACTTGGTTTTTAGTTTGAGGCATTGGCAAGAATATGCAAAAATGATGAGTGGAATGATGAGTGGAAAGTAAAATGTCAGAGCTGGATGTAAGGAATCAGGAGTTAGCTGCAAAATGGAAAGAGTCAGTGCTAGATGGTATAATTAGTCCAGATCCTATTTCTCCCTATTGACTGGAAGCTTCTAGGCATCCAGCACTGTATCCCAACATTTTGGTACTCTGCACAAGGCCAAGGAGTCTCTCCCAAAGAGTAAAAATAATAAATATTTGTGGAACTTATGAGATCATGTCTATGAAACACAACATTTTCCACTCAACTGTATTATTCTTAATGTGCTAGAGTTCTTACATAATGATAATACTTGTGATGATTAATTTTATGTGTCAACTTAGCTAGGCCATAGTACCCAGGTATTTGATCAAACATTATCCTAGATGTTTCTGTGAAGGTATTTTTAGATGAGATTAACGTTTAAATCAGTAGATTTTTACTTCTGGCCAAGATGGAGGCACAGTTAATACGGCTTGCCTCCTTGCATAACCACAGCCAAAATTATAACTAAATTATGAAACAACTATCACTGAGAATCATCAGAAAATCAACCAATATGGAAGTCCAATAACCACTGAATTAAAGAATCACATTTATTCAGATGGGTAGGAGGGGCAGAGTTGTGGAGACACGGAATGGATGGTCTCACACCCATGTATGGTGGATAAAAAACAGGAGTGATATCTCAGGTGCAAGGGATCCCAGCCCCACAGCAGACCACCCAGCTCAGGGTTCCAGTGACAGTAAGATAAGTCCCCATAACTTCTGGGTGTAAAAACCAGAGGGGGTTGGGGCAACCAAAGAAACCTCAGGATTCTCAGGAATCTCCTCTTAAAGGGCCCACAACATTCTTAGGACTTATGCACACTCCCTCCCTCTGTGCTCCAGCACCAGGGCAGCAACTGACAGGCACCAGTAGCATATGAGAGAAACTGAAGTGTCTGGCATCAGGGCAAGTGCTAGGGGACAGCTTCCTCTTGGAAAAAACTCCAGAGGCCAGGCAGCAGCCATTGTCCCTTTTCTGAGAACCTCACCCACACAGAGCCACAGGTAGGTGACACCATATCTGAGACTGCATCATACTGATTCACACAGGTTGTCCCAACCTGGTGCTTACCTAAGGCTCTACCCCATCCAACTTATGGGTGCATTTTTCTATAATAGGCCACACTACTAAGATAAGGAGTCAAAGCAGCTTTACCTAATACATAGAAACAAACACAGGGAGGCTGCCAAAATGAGGAGACAAAGAAATATGGGCCAAATGAAAGAGCAGAACAAAACTCCAGGGGAAAAAAAAAACTAAACTAAATGGAGATGAGCAATCTATCAGATGCAGAGCTCAAGACACTGATTATTAGGATGCTCAAGGAAACCACTGGGTACTTCAAAAGCATAAAAAAGATGCAGGCAGTGAAATAAAGAAAAATTTACAGGGAATCAAGAGTGGAGTGGATGAAGCCAAGAATCAAATCAATGAGGTGGAACATAAGGAAGAAAAAATATTCAATCAGAAAAACAAGAAGGAAAAATAATCCAAAAAAACAAGGATAGAGTAAGAAGCCTCTGGGACATCTTCAAATGTACCAACATTCACATTACAGGGATGCCAGAAGGAGAAGACTAAGAACAAGAAATTGAAAACCTAGTAGAAAAATAATGAAAGAAGACTTCCCTAATTTAATGAAGGAAATAGACATACAAGTCTGGGAAGCACAGAGAATCCCAAAGAAGTTGGACCCAAAGAGGACCATGCCAAGACACATCATATTAAAATCCGAAAGGATAAAGATAAAGAGAGAATCTTAAAAACAGCAAGAGAAAGGCAGATAGTTACCTACAAAGGAGTTCCATAAGAGTGTCAGCTGATTTCTCAAAAGAAAGTTTGTAGGCAAGAAGGGACTGGCAAGAAGTATTTAAAGTGATGAAAAGCAGGGACTTACAACCTAGATGACTCTATCCAGCAAAGCTATCATTTACAATGGAAGGGCAGATAAAGTGCTTCCCAGGGAAAGTAAAGCTAAAGGAGTTCATCATCACCAAGCCATTATTATAAGAACTGTTAAAGGGACTTATTTAAGAAAAAGAAGAAGGTTGTAACTATGAACTTAAAAAGCCAATAAATTCACAACTGTCAACAATAGAATCTAAAAAACAAACTAAACAAACAAGCAGAACAAAAACAGAATCATAGATATGGAGATCATTTGGATGGTTACCATTTGGGAGAAGGAAGAGGAAAAATGGGGGAAAAAGTGCAGATATTAAGAAGTAAAAATTCATAGGTACAGGATAGACAAAGGATGTTAACAACAGTATAGGAAATGGAGTAACCAAAGAACTTATATGCATGACCCATGGACATGAACTAAACGGGTAGGGAGATTGCTGGAGGGAATGTGGATACTGGGTGGAGAGGGACAAAGGGGAAAAATTGGGACAACTGCAATAGCATAATCAATACTGCAATATAGCATAATATATTGATTTATCAATATATTTATACTGATGAATACTGATTTATCAATATATGTGTTGATTATGCTATTATATTAAAATATTTTAAAAATGTATTAAAAATAAAATATATTGATTATGCTATTAAATGTATTAAAAATAAATCAGTAGATTTTGAGTAAAACAAATTAACCTTCATAATCTGGGTGGGCCTCCTCAAATCAGTTGAGGACTTCATAGAAAACAACTGACCTCCCTGAAGGAAGAGGGAATTTGCTAGCAGCCAGCTTTCAGAGTTGAACTATAACTCTTCCCTGAGTCTTCTGTCTACTGGCCCAACCAACAGATTTGGGATTTATCAGCCCCCACAATCACATAGGCTAGCTTTAAAAAAAATCATTCTATAAAATATGTACAAATCCCACTGATTCTGATTCTCTAGAGAACCCTAATACAATATTCAGATAACTTTTTCTTTGTCTTGAATTCACCACCCGTAATGCATAATACTGGCCCTGACTCTGTTCCTCCAAATATTAATCAGGTACCCACTGGGTGACTGACATGAGTCCAGGAGCTCGAGATGCAAAATGTCAACAAGGAGGCCCTGGCATCAGCAGGCCTACAGGCTGAGTTTACCTCTGACTGTGACCCTTTGAAGAAATAGACTGCTTCCCCAAGTCCCTATGGTTATGGCTACAATGTGAGAATTCATGAATATAAATGTGGATTTGGGCCACATTGATATTGTGAGAAGAGGGCAATAATCATTAAAAAATAAAAATTAGAAATAATAGATCCAGGTCCAAAGCAGAAAAGACATGGTCTATAAGGTTTAAGCTAGTGACCAAAAAGCAGCAGAACTAGAGAGAAGGAGCTGGTAGAGAAGCAGAGATGGTCGTTCAGAATCAAATAGCAAGGCCACTGCTTGGTGCCCCAAGACACCACTTGCGGAAGGTTTCATTGACCACAGCATCAGGATGTCCAGAACCTTCTCTGGACTGCAATATCTAGCCTGACTCAGGGTACAATCCAGAGAAGTGAAACAAAAAAGGCATTGCTTCCTCATTGTCCAAGGGAATTGAGAGAGAGGGCTGAAGCTCAGATCAGGAAGAAAAAACGATTGTATCTAGAAAATGAAAGAGAGGAACAACATAAAAGTTCGGTATACTAAACCAGCCTCAGCTGGCCAGAAGAACAAGACTGTGTGCTCACAATTTAGCTACACAGTAACAGGTGCTGTCCCAGGACACAGAGTAGATGCTCAATACATATTTGCAGGTGAAATGAATGAATAAACAAAGGAAATCCCTAGAACGCACTGACAGCTGAATGAAGGAGGAAAACCAAAGGGAAGTAAAAGAGAAAAGGCTGGATACCATGGAAGAGGTCTCTAGAGGAAACTTTGGTGTTTTGGGTGAGTGGTTACCACGTCTGCTTAGGAAACTGCTTATTTCCTCATTTGGTGCCATCCTAAATTAATCCAGTCTGACTCCTCCAGTCCCAGTGCCTAAAACACATATCTGTCCCAAAACTCTGGCTCAATCCTGCCTTTCTAGACAAAGCTCAGTTATTCTTGAAGTTATACTAGAGCTGGTACTCTCCTTTTCCTCCTCTTTGAAAACACCTTTAAGATTATATGAGTAGCCCTGGCTGGTTTGGCTGACTTGGTTGGAGCATTGTCCCATAACCAAAGCCTGTGGGATTGATCCCTGGTCAGGGCACATGCCTAGGTTGCGGGTTTGGTCCCTGGTCCTGGCTCATACAATTCCTGGACTGGGAGCATACAGGAGGCAACCAATTGATCCTTTTCTCTGGCATCCATGTTTCTCTCTCTCCCTTCCTCTGTCTTTTTTTCTCTCTCTAAAAGCAATGAAAAATGTTCGCAGGTGAGGATAAAAAATTGTATCAGTAATATCTGGTTGCTTATTAAAGATTAAGAAAAACTCTGACGGGGGAAATCACATTTTCATCATTCAAAACACATACACACACACACACACACACAAAGAACTAACAGTAAGTTATTTCTGATCTTTACTCAATGTATAAAATTGCATCTTGGAATAGTTATAATTATTCCATATATATAATTTTTATCTTTTATCTCAACCTTATATCCAAAGTATTTTCCTGTGATGTAACCTAATTTTGTAAAAAGTATTCCTTTTTTATTATAGTGAATTCAAAACGTAAAATTGAGCATTAGTGATATTTAGTATATTCACAATGTTGTACAACTATAACACTAGTTCTAGAACGTTTTCATCACCTTGAAAGGAAACTTTACACCTATTAAGCAATCATTCCCCACTCCATCTCTCCCAGCCCCTGGCACTCACTAATCTGCTCTCTGTCTCTATGGATTTGCTGACTCCTGACGTGTCACATAAAGGGAATCACAATATGTGGTCTTTTGTGACTGTCTTCTTTGATTCAATATAATATTTTCACAGTCCCTTCATGTATGTTACAGCATGTATCAGCACTTCATTTGTTTTTAGGTGATACTGTTTTAAATTTTACTCTTTGACTCAAAATATTGTGTGGCTCCCATTGCCTATCCAGATAAAGTTTGAACTCTCGTACATGGCATTCACTATTCTACAAAATCCTGCCTGCCCATCTTACCTGCACATACCTACTCTACTTTCTTGCTTCTACACCTTCACCTAAGACCCAACCTCTGTATTTTTAAATCCATGATTCTCGAAGCATGGTTCCTGGATCAGCAGTAACAGCATCAGCAAAACGTTTTCATCAATAGAGAGGAGCGTTCGCAGTACATTATCTGCTTAAAAGCAAATCTATGATGGAAAGAAGAAATAAACCAAGGAAAGCACATAGATATATTTCTGAAAATAGTGATACCTCCTCAAGAAGAGGTTTAGACAAGTCCTTCAAGAGGTATTCCAAAAAAAGGCATTGTTATCATAGGATATGATAGCTTCATGCATGTTATTGCCCCTGAAGAACGTCCAGTGGGACAAGATGTGGAGGTAATATTGGAGATTCTGACCCTGTGTAGGCCTAGGCTAGTATGTGTGTTTGTGTCTCAGTTTTTAACAAAAAGTTTTTAAAAGTAAAAAATTAAAATTAAAAAATTTAAAATAGAAAAAAGCTTATAGAATAAATATAAAGAAAGAAATTTTTTTATGGCTGTACATCGTGTTCGTGTTTTAAGAATACTACAAAGGTGATGTATATTTTTCCCATTGCACCACAGCAGTGGGGCACAGATGTAAGTTTATCCCACTATTTGTTAATACTAACTCAGTTAAGGTGTGGCTATAAGATTACTCCATTGTAAAGGTATCTTTTCCCTTTGTAGTTAATAAGTAATCTGATACAGAAGGGTTTCATATTCACCTGCCCCAGGCCTGCAATCAGCTATTTATTTAAGGAGGTTTGGTTTTTTAAAAATAGAAACTAGTATTTAGACACTAAGATTTTGGTGCTAGGTATTTAAGTGATATTGGAAAGGGCATATAGGCCCTTTCATTAGATTAGATTAAACAAACGTGAATTCACACTAGACAACTACAGCTCTTCTTTCTCACTTCCCCCATGATTTTTATGTTTCCCTTTCTCCACAGTGAGGAACCTGACTCCCAACAACACATAGCATAATGGTGCTGCACTGTACAGAAAATAGTTCTGATATCACTAAACCAGTACAACTTCAAATAACAAAACCACTAAGTGAGTTCAAGATTTCTTTGTAGTTTTTTTCCCTCATATACCACTAAGGGTGCACAATCTGAGCACCCACTTCAAAAACAAATTTAATTGTTTTTTTCTATGTGGTTATGTAATAACTTGACATACAGCTGGGTTTATTACTTTCTGTTTATATTCAATCTTAGGTTAATTTTGTTTTATTTTGTTTTGTGCTATGGACTAAATTGTGTTTCTCCAAAAGTCATATGTTGAAGGCATAATCCCAAAGTGACTGTATTTGGAAACAGAACCTAAAAAATGATCATAAGGTAAAATTGTCATAAATGTGAGGCCCTGATCTGATAGGATTAGTGTCCTTATAGGAAACGTTACCAGAGAGCTTGCTCACTCACTCTCTGAGCACACAGTGAGGAAAGGATATGTGAGGATACAGCAAACATGTGCCCATCTGCAAGCCAGGAAGAGTCCTCACCAGAAACCAGACCATCTGAACTCTGATCTGATTTCCAGCCTCCAGAACTGTGAGAATTAATTTCTGTTGTTTAAGCCACCCAGTCTATGGTATTTTGTTATGGCAGATGCAGCTGACTAATATATTTTGCTTTATATTTTTCCATATTGTTGACTATTTATAGGAATTGGGATGTCCTTTTCTGGAAGAGTGTGTTCCTAGCCAGAGTGAACATATAAATAAAAAATACAAATAATATGCAATTATACATGCACCACATGTCTCTGTACAAATTATAGTTTTTAATACCTCCTAGGGCTTTTGGAACAAATCAGACAGAATATAAAATAATTCTTTAGGGAAACCAAGATTAAATGAGAGGTTAACCTAAAATATTAGCTGCTCAATAATGAAACCAGGATTGAAAGTCACATTTTTTCTAGACTCAAATCATTGCTTTTAAATATGCTTCAAGGAATAACGAGTTAATAAGGACTAATAAGTTTCAGGACTTTTAATGATCCAGTGGAAAAAGTATTCACTACGCATTTATACATAATAAATAGATGCACATATATGGTATGTATATATATATATCTAATATATACATATACAGTTCTCATATGCATAAAAAATAAATAGGTTGACTTGAATTTTTATGCATAAGGAAGAGAGCATAACTAAATACATTGGGATTGATGGCCAGTCTCTAACCCCAAGACGCCCAAAAGGTATCCCATATCTTAGTCTCTCAACAATGCATCTTTGGTGAACTAACCCTCGCCTTTAGAAGACAAAAAATTAATGAGTCCAAGTCACTCCAAGAAAACTCAAAGTTGCTTCAATTTCCTCCATTTTGGAGAGGTGGGGAAGAGCTGCCATGATGACCATGCCAACACCCACAGTGAAAGAAAAGAGAGGTGGCACAGAGTCACAGTTTACCTTTGAGAAGCATGGCCAGGTGGCCATGGAAACTCTCAAAGGAGACAGCATCTATAATTCGGATCTTAAGCCTGGAGAGTCTAGGCTGGACCCCTTTTATGGTAACTGTTTTAGAAGAATAGACATGGTAACATTAATCCAAGAGACAGAGGGACTTAGAGTGTCCATGGCTGCAGTTATCCCCAGGACCAGATCACCTCTGCTCTTGCCTAAATTTGGTGCCAAGAGCCAATATATTCCCCCTTGTTGCTTATGTCAGGGAATATTCCACTTGCAAGCAAAGACCCCTGACCAGTACATGCATCACTCTGAACTGTCATAATAGCCAGTGGAATAACTAAGAATATTTTGTGATGAAAAAATTAAATTTCAGATACCTCAAGTAATTTATTTAAGATCAAATATTTTGTAAATGGCAGGCAGGATTTGAACCAAGGTCCTGTGAAGGTGAAGCACTTTTCACTAGATTACATCATTAAATAAGTTATATATTCAACAACTCCATGAACAAAAAGTTGGTGTTTACTGAAAAATTATATAAATTATAATGTGTTTTTATCTCACTTCTGAATTATTATTAAAGGAACAAAGACACTTATTGAGTACCTGCCACATCCTAAATGCTTTCAATATGCAAGGTCATTATCCCTCCTACCAAACCAGTGAACCACCCCCATGTTGTAGATGAGAATACTGAGGTTCAGAAAGTGTAATGGGTAATTGTTCATAGTCACACAGTAAATAGCAGAAGTAGGATGGAAACTCTGATGTTCCCTTTATTAAATCCTTCTTGCTAGTATAAAATTTCATTGTTTGACCCTAATTCTACAAATCAAGACACTAACAGTCATCTAGCGACCTCTCTCTAGGGAGTAAAGAGAGCTTTGGAGAAACTAACCAGCCCCATGGACAACTTTCCATGTTCAACCCTGTTTCAGTGGTGGAAAATATCACAGCATTTCTAAGCAATTACCTAAAGCCCAGCTGAGAGCTACTCGTGACTTTAGTATTTATCAACAATGGGTTTTCAAAAACCAGAGTGAACATCCAGGCAAATAAATCATTTTATTTATATGTTATAATTGTCTCAGCTAAAAAAGTTTACCTTGATAAGAATCAAGTAGAACATAGTCTGGAGGCCCCCGTGTTTTCTCTCATGTCCCATTAAATATTCTAGACCATTTCCAAAATATTTTTATCTTTCCATGGCCATTAAGTTTCTTTTTGACAACAGAATTACATTCCAGTTTAAAGTACCCACATTTAAAATGTGTAACAAGTTTTTATAAACAGGTTCCTTCACTCTTATAATAGGCCATGGGCTCACACTCTTTCGGGCACTGAAGGGGTAGAAAAAGAACTTTACTTCTTCCTTTTGGAGGACTCCAAAAACTATTTATCTTTTTCTTTTTATATAAAGTTTTAATGCATGCAGTAAAACTCACAAAGTGTAAAGTGAACAGTTCAATGAATCATCACAAACTGAGCATACCAACACCCAGATCAGGAAATAGCAGAACCTTACAATCATCCCAACCCAGGTCCTCCTCCAAGTCACTACCTCTCTCCAAAGTTAATGATATCCTGGCTTTCAATGCAATAGATAGATTTGTCCTGCTTTTAAATTTTGTATAAATCAAATCATAAAGTTCTATGTATCAATCCTTTGGTATATATCTAATAGTGAAATTGCTAGGCCATAAAATACGAATATATTCAGCTTTAGTTGACACCACCAATCAGTTTTCCAAGTTAGTTGCATGAAGTAGAGCATGAGCATTCTAGTTGCCCTCGATCCTTACCCACACTTGGTATTTTCATCCTTTTCTAGAATGTTAGCCATTTTGGTGGGTGTGTAGTAGTATTTTACTGTGGTTTTAATCTGTATTTCTCTGGTAACTAATGAGGTTGAGCCTCTTTCCTTATGCTTTGTAACCATTTGGAGAGTCTCTTCCATTCAGCCATTCAATGAGGGAAATCCTCAAAATCTTGCTCCCGGATATTCTCATCTCAGTCTTATATTCTCTATTTCAATAAGTAATCTTTATTCACAGCTTGAATTATCTGCAAGTTTGCTTTCACTTCGTCATTCACTTAGTGTACATTTACTCCACTCCTACTGAGTATAATTCTAGACACTGGGGGACAGTGATGAACAAAAGCAAACTTGGAATATACAAAGAACTCTTAGCACTCAACAATAAGAAAATGAACAAGCCAACTTAAAAATGGGTAAAAGACTGAACAATACTACTCAGACATAAAAAAGAAAACTTTACCCTTTGTGACAGTATGGGTGGGCCTAGGGAACACTATGCTAAGTGAAATAAGCCAGTCAGAGAAAGACAAATACCATATGACTTCACTCATATGTGAAATCTAATGAACTGAACTAAAAAGCAAAATAGAGATAGATAGAGAGCAAGATGACAGCTAAGAGTGGGAGAATTTAGGAAGTGGGGGGATTGTGCAAAAATGAAAAAGGACTCATGAACATGGACAACAGTGGGATGATTGCAGGGTAGGGGGAGAGGGATGTATAAGGGGACTAAATGGTAATGGAAAAATACAACAAAAAAATTTTAATTAAAAAAAATAAAAGGCAAAAAATGGGTAAAAGACTTGAACAGACACCTCACCAAAGAACATTTATAGATGATAAATAGGCATATAAAAAAATTCTCAAATTCATACATTATGGAATTGCAAATTAAAACAACAACAACATACTCTTTAGAACAGCTGAAATCCAAAACATTGTCAACACCAAATGCTGGAGAGAATGTAGAACAACAGGAACTCTCATTCAGTGCTGGTGGGAGTGCAAAATTGTACAGCCACTTAGGAAGACAGTTTGATGGTTCCTTTCAAAACTGAGAACATAGTTTTACCATATGATCCAGCAATTGTGCTGCTTGATATTTACCTAAAAGAGTTGAAAAGCTATGTCCATACAGAAATCTGCATACAAGTACTTATAGTAGCTTTATGTGGTGGATCCTGGCCTGCAGGATTCGTGTATGATGTGGCTGTTAGAGAACAAATACACACGGACTACAGAAGTCCTGTGGAGAAAAAGAGACAGCATGGTTACTCTCAGAGAGAGAGGGCAAGAGGGCCAGAGCCCTCCAGTCCCTGCCTGGACAGGCTTTTGTTGCTTCTCTGGGTACATTACATGGAGAGTAATCCTAATTTACCATGCACAGGTTCACTGCAGAGGATTACCTTTTACAGATAACAAAGGAAAGAATGTTGCTAATTACTTCAAAGAGAAGGATGTTGCAAACCAAGGGGAAAAGTGGTTGAACCAGTCACACTCCATACTTGGGAGGTTTAGCTCACATTTTAGGAAGTTGCAGTAAGCACTTGCTGCCTCAATTCAGGGTGAGGGAGTTTTAGCAAAAGCAAGTCTCATAGCAGTCTAGGTACAATGCAGGCCTGATTCCCCACGGGAAAACTGCTCCATGGGTGTGGTCCTGCATGCCACTCGCTTCCCACTGGTTTTCTATGTGGAGGCTGAGCTACATTTCCACACCACGTGAAATGGTTCCCTACAGCTTTATCCATAATTGCCCAAACTTGGAAACAACCAAAATGTTCTTCAGTAAGTGAATGGATAAATAAACCCTAGTACATCTAGACAATGCAATATTATTCAGCACTAAAGAGAAATAAGCTATCAAACCATATACAAGACGTGGAAGAACCTTAAATGTACAGTACTAAGTGGAAGAAGCCAATCTCAAAAGGTCTCATATTATATAATGTCAACTATATGATATCCTAGAAAAAAAAAACTTTGGAGACATTAAAAATATCAGTGGTTGCTGGGGCTGGAAGAGGGAGAGATGAACAAGTGGAACATATGGAGTTTGTAGGGCACTGAAACTATTCTGTACGATACTGCAGTGGTGGATGTATCATTATACATTTGTCAAAATCCCCAAAATACACAACACAAAGAGTGAACCCTAATGTAAACTACCAACATTAGGTGTTGATTCATCAATGTAACAAATGTACCATCCAGGTGTAGGAGGTTGATGAGGGGAAGGTTGTGTGTATGCTGGGGGGAGACAACATGAGAACTCTCTGTACTTTTTTGTGAACCTAAAACTGCTCTAAAAAAGTAAAGTCTATCTAATAAAAAAGAAAAGACTTGGTCCCGTTCTTATATTCTAGTAACATAGACAGTGGTTATTGTGTACAAATAAATGTAAATCTGTAATTGGCAATTGCTCCAAGTGCCACTCCACAGGAGTGACGTGTATGGTGGTGTGACTGCCTACATTGGCATGGGGTCAGGAAGCGTAGCCCTGAGGAGATGACAGCTGATCTGGAGTCTAAGGGAAAGCAGAGGACCTCTGAGCAGACGGGAGGGGAAGGAGGATTTGGGCAGACGGAGCAGCACACGCAAAGGCGCTCGAGCACGGCACCTTTGAGGAAGTAGCAGGCCGGGGCAGCCAGAGAATGAAGTGTACACAGGTGATTTCAAAGTAATCTTCAGCCTCGACCCTTCTTCTGAGCTCCGGACTCTCATATCTTAATACCTACCTGATATTTGCACCTTGGCTATCTCTTGGACCCCTAAAACTTGACATGAACTTTCTCTCTAGGTCTGGTCTTTATGCTTGTTCTAATGCAATGATTAGAACCATCCCCTACACCCCTTGACAAATACCTGTCTCTCTTACCTTCCTGACACTTCTCAAAGTTGTTTGCTTCCCTCTACCTCTACTGCCACCACTTTCCTGTGGGCCAAAACAGTCTGCTGTCAAGATTACTGCAGTGGTACCCTGATGGGTCTCCCCACAGACACTTCTTATCCTCCTCAAAACATTTTCCACACTGTAATCAGAATGGTTTTTCAAAACTGAAACCTGACTACATCATCTCCCTTTTTTAAAATCCAACCATGGGTTTCTAATACTCTTGGAAAACATGTGTAACCTGGTCTAACACACTGGGCATGGTCCGGTTCTTGCCTACAGATGCTGCCCCATGCTGAACTGCTCTCTCACTTTCTGCACTTCAGTCCCCTGGGGCTTATTTCAGATTCCTAAATGAGCCATGCTTCCTGCCACCTTTGCACATTCTCTTTCTTCCTCTGGGCGGTTCCCCCTCCTTTTTGCCTGTAAGCACTTACATATCTTCCAAATCTTAGTTCAAACATCCTCACACCAAGGAAGCATTCCCAAACTCCAGAGCAGATCAAGTCCCAGTATCTGCTCTCCTCTCTTTGACTGCCTTTCCTCCATAACATTTAGTACAATTATTTGTGTAATTCTGATAAATAGTTCTCTTCTTCAAGAGATAGAAATCTCAGTGAATGCAGAAAATGTTTGTTTTTAAATGTATACTTCTAGCATAGTTCTAGGTAATAGACACACAATTGATTTTTTGAGCAAATAATGAGTGCCCTTGTTGCTATCTTATTTATCTTCTTAGTTTTGGGTAAATGCCCTCTCATTAGAGGGTGCACCTTACAAAGGAATAGAGAGTCTTCCTCTACAGTGTAGTACTGTGTGAAGGTTACCATGTAGCCCTACTTTCCCTAAAATAAGGTCCGTCAGTTTGCCGTGGCATTATAGGTTCCCACTATTAAATTCATTTCTGTTAGTTGAAGCCAGCAGGACTGTGCTATCCAGTAGCCACCAACCACATGTGGATATTGAGGAACATGAAATGTGGCTAGTCCATATTGAGGAGTGCGTACAAGTGTGAAATACATAAAATTCTGAAGACTTAGTGTGAAAAAAATAATTCAGAATATCTCATTAATTTTTTATTGATTACATGTTGAAATGATAATGCAATGGTATAGTGGACTAAATAAAATACATTATTGAAATGAATTTAACCTGTTTCTTTTTAGTTTTTCAAATGTACTACTAGATCATTTTAAATTACATATGAGGTTCACATTATATTTTTAGTGGACAGCACTTCTCTAACACATAACTTTGAAAACATAAAAACTCTTACATCATTAACATCCTGTAAGCAATTAACATGGATTTTTTTTTAAATAACCCAGGGTCACATTGAAGTGAAACAGATGTGGGAGCAACTTTGTGTCATGTGATAGGAACCAACTCAGGATCTAACTTAGGTCAGAAAACTTGGTAGCTAGGGGAAGATAATGACTGAACAGCTTCAGAGTTGTCTCATAAACCAAGATGGGGAATGCACCTTGGAATCAGGAAGGACTGAACTTGGGAGAGCAAAGTCATCCAGACCCTCCTTTTGCTTTTGTGGGTACATCTCTTTCATTCTTCTTTCAGTCTGCAGGCTAGGTTTCTCTGCCTGTCCTGTCCCCATGACACGACCTGACTATCCTACCGTCCCCAAACTTATCTATTACGGTGATAGCCACACACAGAGGTGGCACCTCAACTTTCCCTGTACTGCAGCTTGGCTGTGCTGAGAGAAGGCATACTCTAGAATGCGACACTTACAGCAGAGGGCCCCAGGAACTGGAAACAATGAGAGGGGAAGTCCCAAAATACAACATGAAGGGGACAGTTTGCCTACTTAACAGCTTCTGTCTCAGTTTGAATTAGGTTGTCACAGAAAAAACCTAGGGAGAACCAATTTTTCTGGACATGGTTGAGAAATAAGAAATTTGCTATGGCACTTTAGATTCCTGGTGTTGAAATCATTTCCGTTAGTTAAAGCCACCAGAACTGTGCCGCTCAGTAGCCAGAGAAAGGCCTCTAAAAAAAATCCAGAGCTAACCAGTGAGAACCCAGAATCACAATCAGCACAGAAGGGGGAAGAGAACTGATGCGTCTGGCTGGCCTTCACTACTTTTGAAGAAACGAAACAGATCAAGAACACATAAACAAAACAAAACAAAACAAAAAAAGAACCCATAAACAAAGAGGTGAAATAGTTAAATATGGCTCCTAAGCCTTTCTTTTCCAGGAACTGACATAAATTCTGTTTGTCTGCCTACATGGAGTTGTGGTTAGGAACACATTTCTGAGGAATTGGTTTGGTTTCAATGTTTTCCAGCATCTGGTAAAAACAGAACTATGAAAGTTCAGTAGTCACAGACTTTTGTTTGGTTTTTAAAACAGGAACATTTTGAAATACTGAATATGTTATTCTTGCATGTCATTATTTTATTTAAGGAGGTACTCTTTAAGTAAAGCCAATATTTTTGCCAATAACATAAACACCTTAACTAGTCTTCCTTTCTGCTCAAAAACCATTTCCAGGTATTACAATTTTAGAGGGAGGGAAGAAGGGAAGAAAGGAAGGAGAGAGAACACATCACAAAGACAAAATTTGAGACAGTTAGGCATGTTCTTCCTGAATGTTCTACATGATCACCAAATCCCTTTTCTTCCTTTGACTGTGGAGATCTTTCCACAGAGTGCTACAAACTGGGAAACATTAGAATTAATCTGGAGCATCTATTTGCATATGATTTTAATATATTTAAATAATGTGTACATCCAGATGCTTTCTTTATTTATGCATAAAAGTACCTTACTATGTATGCTTTTTCATTTTCTTATTAGCATATAGATCTAATATCATTTTATTTACTGGATTCAGAGAGACATATAGAAATTAATAAAGGGTTTCTAGCTTTCTGCTTCTAGCCAAGACAAAATAACACAAACCAGATTTATGTTACTGCCTGAAACATCCCCCCCAAAAAGATGGAATAAAAAAATGTTTAAGATACTAGATTTAGGTAACAAAAGACAGTGATCCCTTTGAGATGAGATGCAAAGAGGGTGACTAAGCCTTCTGATTGCCCCATCTGGTGGCCTTGAGACAGTTTCCAGACTGCAGTGTGGAACAGGGAACACAGGCAAAGCCTAGCAGACTTCCTGAGCTATGGAGACTGAAACAGGGCCTGGATTTAATTTGATCAGACAGTGGAGCAATTAATTTTTTTTTCAATTGGGTATTATTGAAAACAACAGAGCAGTCAATTGGGAATCAGTAGAGGCTAAGCACTGGTTGTGATTTCAACAGAGGCAGACAGCTTAACAGAAAGAACAAGAAAAGAAACAGTCAAACAAGCTCTGCTAAAATCATTGTCATCCCAGCGTTATTGTATACATGACCAAGGCTGCACACTCTGAAGAATGACATCAGAAGCTGCACACTGTGGGGAAAATAGACTTCACTAAAATAGTACAACCAAACCAGTAGACAAATAAATAAGCAGACAGCAGTAAGCCTGGAGGTGAAGAGGCAAATTGAAGACTGGGTATCCAGAGTTGTTACAATGTCTAAAAAGTCCATTTATTTCTATTAAAAATTACAATACATGCAAAGAAACAGTGATGTATGAATCATGCACAGGGGGCAAAAAGCAAACAGGAACTACCTATGAGAAGACCCAGATGTCAGGATTAACAGACAAGAACTTCAAAGCTGCCACTCAAGAGCATTGCTTTCAGATCCCTCAACTGATTCCAACGGAAGTAGAGCTGAAGGTTGTTTAAGATACTACTTGTCATGTGGGGGGCACAACAGGCCTGGATAGTTTCCAAGGCCTAAAAAGGGAAATTCCAATGTCAGAATTTTTAGGTTCTTTTATAGGTGACTGGCTCCTCAAATGCCATCAATCCCACATTCATCTCAGGGGAAAACTGAACAATTAGGATAAATCACTCTTTATAATCATTTAAGTGATGTCTACTCTTATGATTCAGTAATAAGGGCACCATTACTCTCAAAACAGCTGATGTATTTTAGCTCAAGTCACTTTCTCAGAGTATATGGGATTAAAATATTTCAACAATCAAGGTACCACAGGGCCAAGTGACCAGCCAGGAAAGACAGGTACTCATTCTGTTCATTCTAGTCTTTGTGCTGTCACAAGCAAGCATGAGGTTCCCTCTGTCACAAAGGGACTGCACCTCACCCTTCTATGACAATGGAGATTTATTGCAGGAGCATGCATGTTTTTCCACCATCTAACAGCAATGCCTGGTACATTTTGGGGTCATAATATACATGAATTGAGAAAGAATCCTGATTGTGTTCTGTAATTAATTAGTGTATTGCACAGATATTTTTATCAGGTTATAATTTCCATCTAGTGTGGTAATTAGCAAACAAATCTTCATATATATATCAATGTAAAAAAAGGAAGAAAGTTGAGTAATGTCTAATTACTAAAAAAAGTTATCAACCAGAATTCTATATTCAGTAATATCTTTTTAAAATAAAGTTGAAATAAAGACACCTTTAGACATACAAAAGCTAAGATACCATCACTTGCACATTTGCAGCACGAGCGTGTTAAAGCATGTCCTTCGAGCAGAAAGAAAATGGTATCACACAGGCAACAAGTCTGTTAAACTGCAGATTCCTGGACTCTAGTCCAAAAATTTTGTCTACAGTTCTGTAGTTCAGCTTAAACATATGTCTTTTATTTTTCTAATTTTATTTATTTGTTTTAATATATAGAAACCACAGCCATGTGATAGAAAACATAAATAGTACCAAAATGTTCATAACCATTGAAGCTGGTTAATGGATACATGGGGTTATAATAGACCATTCTATTTTTGAATACAATTTCTCCTAATAAAAAGATTTTTAAGGTTAAAAAAAGAAACTACCATATTTTGTCATGTATAATGCACACTTTTTTCCTGAATTTTGAGGGAAAAACAAGGATGTGCATTATATACAGCAAAAATACAGTAATACCAGGTAGATGTTTATATCTACAGAAAAAAAATGAAGAGCACTAGATATGGCTTCTTATATGAGTAATTAATTATGTAACTTTTTCTTACTGTTTAAATATATTTTAGAGATAACTGACTATTCAAATGAATATAAGAACAATGTACTCCAGGAATATAATATACATAAAAGCAAAATGTATGACAACAATGGCTCAGAGGTTGAGAGGGAAGAAATAGAAGTATATAATTGTAATACTATACATGCAGTGGTATAATATCATACGAAGGTAGATTGTGATAAGTTAAAGAAGTATACCAGAAACCCAGGACTTCTGGCCAAGATGGAGGCGTAGGTAGATACACTTTGCCTCCTTGCACAACCAAAAGAAGGACAACAAATTTACAAACAAAAAACAACCAGAATTGCCAGAAAATCAAACTGTATGGAAGTCTGACAACCAAGGAGTTAAAGAATAAATATTCATCCAGACTGTTAGAAGGGGTGGAACAGGCAGCTGGAGTGGAGAGGATGGGCGGCAAGGTGTCAGCTAGAAGACAGGGCAGGTGAGGTGGTGGCTATCAGTCCCACATTTGCATGTGGATAAACAGGGAGGAAGAACTGGGGAGCAAGACCAACTGTACAACCCAGAGTTCCAGCATGGGGAAATATAGCTCAAAACCTCTGACTGTAAAAACTTATAGGGATTGTGGTGGCGTGAGAAACTACCATGCCTCATAAGAGAGTTCATTGTGGAGACCCACAAGGTCTGATGATGTACACAAACCTACCCACCCAAAAATCAGCCCAAGAAGTGCCCAATTAGCTTGTGGGTAGTGGAGGAAGTGACAGAAAGCTGGACAAGAGCCAAGCAAGCAGCACTCTTCCCTCTTGGACCCCTCCCCACATACAGTGTTACAACTCAGCAAAATGGGTTGCCTTGCCCTGGTGAATACCTAAGGCTCCACTCCTAACAACATAACAGGTGTACCAAGACAAATAAATATGGCCCAAATGAAAGAACAGATCAAAGCTCCAGAAAAAAGAACTAAGTGATGAAGAGATTGCCAACCTATCTGATGCAGAATACAAAACACTGGTAATCAGGATGCTCACAGAATTGGTTGAATATGGTCACAAAATAGAGTTAAAAATGAAGGTTATGATAAGTGAAATAAAGGAAAATGTACAGGGAACCAACATTGACAGGAAGGAAACTGAGACTCAAATCAAAGATTTGGAACAGAAGGAAGAAATAAACATTCAACCAGAACAGAATGAAGAAACAAGAATTTTAAAAAATGAGGAGAGGCTTAGGAACCTCTGGGACAACTTTAAACGTCCCCAAATCTGAATCATAGGGGTGCCAGAAGGAGAAGACAAAGAGCAAGAAATTGAAAACTTATTTGAAAAAATGACAAAGGAAAAATTCCCCAATCTGGCAAAGGAAATAGACTTCCAGGAAGTCCAGGAAGCCCAGAGGGTCCCAAAGAAATTGGACCCAAGGAGGAACACAACAAGGCACATCATAATCAAGTTACCCAAGATTAGCAATAAGGAGAGAATCTTAAAAGCAGCAAGAGAAAAGAAGATGGTTGCTTACAAAGGAGTTCCCATAACACAATCAGCTGATTTCTCAAAACAAACCTTGCAGGCAAGAAGTGGCTGGAAAGAAGTATTCCAAGTCATGAAAGTCAAGGACCTACATTCAAGATTACTCCATCCAGCAAATCTAGCATTTAGAATGGAAGAGCAGATCAAATGCTTCCCAGATAAGGTCAAGTTAAAGGAGTTCATCATCAAGTCCTTATTCTATGAAATGTTAAAGGAACTTATCTAAGTAAAAGAAGATCAAAACTGTGAACAGTAAAATGACAACAAACTCACAACTATCAACAACTGAACTTGAAAAACAAAAGACAAAAATAAACTAAGCAAATGATTAGAATAGGAACAGAATCACAGAAATGGAGATCACATGGATTGCTATCAGTGGGGAAGGGGAGAGGGAAGGATGGGGAAGAAGGTACAGGGAATAAAAAGCATAAATGGTGGGTAGAAAATAGATATAGGGAGGTTAAGAATAGTATGGGAAATGGAGAAGCCAAGGAACTTATGTGTACAACCCATGGACATGAGCTAAAGAAGAGAAATGCTGGTAGGAAGGAGGGTATAGGGTAGATGGGGATAAAAGGGAGGAAAAAATGGGACAATTGTAATAGCATAATCAATAAAATATACTTTAAGAAATGGAGTATACCATAAACCCTAAGGCATTTACTTCAATGATACAAGAATTATAGGTAATAATCCAACAATGGGTATAAAATGAAATCACAAAAGTACTCAGTTAAAGGAAAGCAGAAGAGGGGGGAAAGAAACAAAGAGGAATAAATCAAATAAAAAACAAATAGCAAGATTGTAAATTTAATCAAACATTTCAATAATCACATTAAACATGAGTAGCCTACATACCCTAATCCAAAGACAGAGATTTTCAGATTGGATAAAAAACAAGATTTAGCCCTGACCAGTGGGGCTCAATTGGTTGGACGTTGTCCCACAAAACAAAAGATCACTGGTTTGATTCCTGGTCAGGACACATGCCTAGGTTGTGGGGTTTGATCCCTGATCAAAGTGTATATGAGAGGCAACTGATCAATGTTTCTCTTTCACATCAATGTTTCTCTCCCTCTCTTTCTCCCTTCCTTCCCCTCTAAATAAATAAAATTTAACTATATACTGCTTATCACAAACACACTTTAAATATAAAAACATGCAGAGTTAAAAGTGAAATAATGAAAAGCATGTATTCTATGCTAGTCAAAAGTTAAATGGAATAGCTACATTAATATTAGACAAAGTAAATTTCAGAGCAAAGAATATTACTGGGGATAAATAAGGTCATTTCATAATGATAAAGTGGTCAAGTCGTAAAGAGGACAGAATAATCTTGAATGTTTGGACACATGATAACAGAGCTGAAGGATACTGAAACAAAAACTGAAATGAATTGTAAGGAGAAACAGAGATTCCAAGAACACTTTCTCAATTATTTGTAGAACAAGTAAACAGAAAATCAGTAAGGATATGGAAGACTTGAAAAACACAATCAACAAATTCTATATATTTAACTCATCCCAGCCTTCCTCTGAGTAATAATATATCACATTCATTCCCAATAAAAATTATTGGTAAATTAAGAATAGAAGGATATGTGTTCAATCTAATGAAGAGAATCTATAAAAACCTATAACTAGCATCATACTCAGTGGTGAAAGACTGAAGTCTTTTCCCTTAAGACTAGGGACAAAACAAGGATTTCTGTTTTTACAACTTCTATTCAACAACTATATTGAGAATTCAAACCAATGCAATAAAGGAAAAATATAAAATAAAAATAAACATAGCCAGATTGAAAAGGAAGAAGTGGAACTTTTTTACAGATGATTTCATTGTCTATGTAGCACTATGAGTAAGTTTAGCAAGGTTGAAAGACACAAGATCAATGTTTTTTAAAATTCTACTTTCTGTACTAGCCACAACCAGAAATTTTTTAAGAATACCATTTACAATAACATCAAAAATTATAAAATTTTTATGGATAAATTTGACAAAGAACGTGCAAGACCTGTACATTGAAAACAACAAAACATTGCTAAGAGAACTTAAACAAGACCTAAATAAATGGAGAGATATACTGTGTTAATTGGCTGGAATATTCAATACTGTTAAGATGTCAATCCTTCCCAAATTGATTCATAGAGTCCACATGATCACAATCAAAACCCCAGCAGATTTCTTTTTGTAGAAATTGACAAGATGATTCTAAAATTCACATGGAAATACAAAGAACTTATGTAACCAAGCCAATTTTAAGAAAGAAAAAGAAAGGTGAAAGTCTAATGCTACTTGATTTGAAGACTTCTTTTATAGCTATGGCAATCAAAACAGTATGATATTGGCATAAAGATAAATAGTTCTGTAAAACAAAATAGAGTCCAGAAAAAGACCCACACATATATGAACAACTGATATTTGACAAAGATACAAAGGCAATTCAGAAAATATATTTTCCAACAAATGACTTTGAAATAATCAGATATCTATCTTTTTTAAAAAAGGACTTTCTTTCATACCTCACACCATATGCAAAAATTTACTTAAAATGAATCAAAGACCTAAATGTAAACCCACAAATTATTAAACTTCTAAAAAAAGTAGAAAAAAATTTTTGTGATCTTGAGTTAATTAAAGGTTTTTGATACAACTCCAAAAGCATAAATACTAAAAAGGTTGGTATAGATTTTTTTCAAAATTAAAAACTCCTGCTCTTCAAAAGACACTATTAAGCAAATGAAAATATAAGCCACAGACTAGGGAAAATATTTAGAAAGTGAGTATCTGATAAATGACTTGTATGTAGCATATATAAACACTTGCAAGCCCTGGCCTGGTGGCCCAGTTGGTTGGAACTCTGTTCTGTACACCAAAATGTTGCACGTTCAATCCTTGGGTGAGGATTTAAAAAATAAAAGAACTCTCAAAACTCAATAAGAAAACAAACAGTTATAGAATGAGCAAGAGATCTGAATGAACATTCACCAAATAAGATCTGAATAGAAAATAAGCACATGAAAAAATATTCAACATCATCACACATTAGGAAAATGCAAATTAAAGCCCCCCAAAGATATCACTTTCCACCTATTAGAATGACAATAAGACTTACTCCAAGTGAAGATGTGGAACGACCCTCATACACTGCTGAGAGTATAAAGTGATACAACTCCTTTGGAAAAGAGTTTTGCAGCTTCTTTAACATTTAAATGTTTACCTGTCATATGATACAGACATTCCACTTTAGATGTTTACCAAGAAGAATGAAAACATGTGTTCCTAGCACTTTATCTGTAATTACCCCAAACTAGAAACCATCCGAAGGCTATCAACAAATGAATTGATAAACATGTTGTGTTTTTGATATTGTGATTTAGAATAATAAATATATATTTGATCTTTGTCCCTGTTTCCAGCACAGAATCCCTAAAACCCTTTGAATTTCCTAAGTAGTAAGAGCCATAAAGGAGAAAGGAGAATTTTCTGTTATTCATAACAAGCTCTTTTCAACTACACCTGAGTATATGTTAGTGGGATGATTTTTGAAAAGCTCCTAGTATAACTAATGGACCAGACGAGGCTGGTTGCCAGGGATCCAACCATGTGATTAGAAGGTTGGAACTTTCAGCCCCTCTCCCTGATTTGAGGGGCTGGGGTATGTTGGAAGTTGACTTAATCATCAATGTACAGTATTTCAACCAAGCATGCTTATGTAGTGAAACCTTCATTAGAGAGAGAGAGAAATCCTCCAAGCTTCTAGGTTGGTGAACAATAGGAGGGTGGTAGGCCAGGAGAGGACATGGAAGCCCTGTGCTCCTTCCCTATTTGTTGCCCTATGCATTTCTTCCATCTGCATGTTCACTTATAGCCTTTGAAATAGACTTTGTAATAAATTGGCAACAGTAAGTAAAGCGTTTCCTTAAGTTTTGTGAGCCCTTCTAGCAAATGGACAAACTTGAGGAGAGAGTCATGGGAACCACTGATTTACAGCTGGTGGATCAGAAGCACAGGTACCAACTTAGACTTGCCACTGGCATCTGAAGTGGAAGCAGTTTTGTGGGACTGGACCCTTTACCTGTGGAACGTGACACTATATCTACATAGACAGTGTCAGAGTTGAGTTAAATTGTAGGGCCACCAGCTGGTGTCAGAAAATTACTTCATGTGGGAAAAACATCCACACATTTCAAAATGTCAGAGGGAAGTCGTATTGAGGGTGTAAAAGTAGTCTGCAAGTAGAACTGTGAGGAGATACAGGAGAGATTTTCCTATTCAGTGGTATATTCTGGCAAATCTGCTGCACATCCCCTTCCCTTCCACCCCAAAATAAGCAGCCAAGATTGATTATCCATTCCACATAAACATGGGAGACAGGCACTGCCCGTTTATGCCATAAATCAGTTGCAAGGTCTTGTGGAGTTTCATTTATGTGGAAAAAGAGAATATTCAAACATAATCAGGGTGAGCCACACTGAGTAACCAGCTTAAGGAGCAGGAAGTCAAAAGCTATTTTAAGTCTTCCACTTTTTGTACCATTTTAGGATAGGATCTATAGCCCTTTCTAAAACCAAACGTTCTCCGTTTCAGCTGGAATTCATTTTTCCCACATATTTTCAATAGACCTTGATCTTATCTATTATTTTTAAAGAAGGAAAACTCCCCAGGGCCCCCAAATCCTCCTGATCCTTTGCCCAATCAGGAGATGGCAAATGATCTCTGTCAAATGAATACTCAAAGGTCACCAGTACTATCCCAAGGTAGAAAATCCTGTCTCCTTGATGTTGAAATTCTCACACTGACCTGATGCTGGAGGGTGGGAGGAGTACAGGAAATAAACGTAATGGACCAGGGCTTAATTTATTTAAAACTTTGGTTAAAAATAGGTTTATTACTTTGAATTGTTTTATGAGAAATCATGAAAATGATGTGCAGCAGTGGAAGAAAAAAGGTACACGGAGGGGGCTTGAAGTGCCTGATAATGTCCATAGCATCTTCCCAGTGATTAACCCACAGTGTTAGTTTTTGTATGGAAAATAGCCCTTTTACTCAATATTGTATAAATTGAATAAAATCTATGCCACCTTAAATGATATGCAAATAAATATGATATCTAAGTAAAAACTGTGGGTTGACTATGAAACACTACTCTGATTTCTGCCAGATTACTATCTCTAACCACTTCTTAGGCAAAAATGCTGCAGCCAGCCCACTTTTGTTCCATGATATAAGTTAAAACTACACCAAATTTTACTATATAACATTGCTTTATTTCCTTTACCATCTAATTCTAGGTTCCCAGGAACACCATGATCGTTGACATGTTGAAAATTTGGGGTATCCAGGTATCTTTTAAGTTTTAAAATTTTAAAGCTACCCTTACTAAATATATCAGTTACTAAACACTTTATGTGCTATTTCCTTTAATACAATAATAGTATCTACCATTGCTGTGATTGCCCTGGCTTTATAGATAAGGAAATTAAATAGTATGGGAAGAGCAGAGGCTGGGAGATCTGGGGCCAGAGCCACCCGCTTCTGCAAACTCCTCAGTGTCCTTGGCCAGTTCACCAGGCTCTTTGTTGGCAAAGGTGTGGGGCTAGCCTTTCTGAGTGGTTTCTAATATCTAACATTAGATGGCAGAAGAAGATGATCAAAAATATGGACAGTAAAATACAACAAACTCACAACTATCAACAACTGAACCTAAATAAAAACAAAAAAACTAAAACAATTAAAACAGGAACAGAATCACAGAAATGGAGATCACATGGAGGGTTATTGGTGGGGAGGCGGAGGGGAGAATGGGGGAAAAGGTATAGGGAAAACAAAGCACAAATTGTAGGTAGAAAATGGACAGAGGGAGGTTAAGAATAGTATAAGAAATGGAGAAGCCAAGGAACTTACATGAACGACCCACGGACATGAACTAAGGAAGGGAAATGCTGGTGGGAGGTGGGGTGCAGCACTGAAGTGAATAAAGCAGAGGAAAAAATGGGACAACTGTAATAGCATAATCAATAAAATATATTTTTAAAAATGATAACAGCCCTGTAGGTCTACTATGCTCATATTAAGCAGTGGAAAGGAAGCATCTGTGTTACAGAAACTTAAAAATGAAAAGGTTATCTTTCATTGCCTTATTAACTGCTCCAGTAGGAAGTTTTATTTCTGGAATACACCCATTTACTATACAAAAAAGAAATGATTAAATTGTTTGAGGAAGTACGCACTGAAAATAGCATGAAATTTATGTAGAGGTGAGATAGTGACATTTTCAGTGAAATGGTTCTTAGTATCTAATTACTTTCCTGGGTTGCTAGAGGACCATGTGACTTGTTAATTCTAAGACCTCTTAGTTCACTAACACATGGTTTTTAGAGATGTGTAGGTCTGAAAACACCAGTGTGAGCATGCTACAACTAAGCCATCTCAGGACAATACATATAAATTATTAACTCCAATTCTAAGAACTCTGATATTATTAAAGACAGAGAGTCCATAACTAGGGAAACCATCCAAGAGATGGTACATGGAGTTAGAGAAAAGGCAGGGCCTGCCAATCAGGTTTAAAATTTCCAGAAAAATGACCTGGCCAGGTGTCTCAGTTCATTGGAGCATCAGCTGTACACCAAAAAAGGCTGGGGGTTCCATTCCTGCTCAGGAATACATAGGTTGCTGGTTCAAACCCTGGCCAGGGTGCAGTCACAAGGCAGTCAATCAACGTCTCTCTCTCACATCCAAGTTTTTCTCTCTCTCCCTTCTTCTTTCTTTCTCTAAAATCAATTTTTAAAAAATATAAAAAATTTGAGAAAAACATTTCTGTGAATCTGATAGTATTTATATACTGGAACATTTTTATTTTCCTATAAAAAGGATTTTTATTTTCCTCTTGTCTAGTATCTAACTCAGAACATAGCAGACATTAAAAATTAGTCGGTGAATGAATTTTAAAAATATTTTTCCTTTAAAATGTAAACAGATATTTCTCATATGTGATCATTTCTTAATTTTTTTTCCTAAGGAGAAAAAGGAAAGAAATTATAAAGTCAAAAGCAAAAATGAGCAAATGAGAAAATATAAAATAGTACATCTGATAGACAAATCCAAGAGCTCTGAAAGAAACACAATTAGTGGGCAGATGTAAGCATGAGGAGAAGAGGCAATTCAAATACCATTTCATATAACGAGGACTTGGTGATGATGAACTCCTTTAACTTGGCTTTATCTGAGAAGCACTTCATCTGCCCTTCCATTCTAAATGAAAGCTTAGCTGGATGTAGATCCTTGCCTTTCATGACTTGGAATACTTCTTTCCAGCCACTTCTTGCCTGCAAGATTTGTTTTGAGAAATCAGCTGATTGTCTTATGGGAACTCCTTTGTAAGCAACCGTCTTCTTTTCTCTTGCTGCTTTTAAGATTCTCTCCTTATTGCTAATCTTGGGTAACTTGATTATGATGTGCCTTGTTGTGTTCCTCCTTGGGTCCAATTTCTTTGGGACCCTCTGGGCTTCCTGGACTTCCTGGAAGTCTATTTCCTTTGCCAGATTGAGGAAGTTTTCCTTTGTTATTTTTTCAAATAAGTTTTCAATTTCTTGCTCTTTCTCTTCTCCTTCCAGCACCCCCATGATTTGAATATTGGAACGTATAAGTTGTCCCATAGGTTCCTAAGCCTCTCCTTACTTTTTTGAATTCTTGTGTCTTCATTCTGTTCCAGTTGGATCTTCTTTTTTCCTTTTCTTCCAAATCATTGATTTGGGTCCCAGTTTCCTTCCCTTCACTGTTGGTTCCCTGTATATTTTCCTTTATTTCACTTTGTGTAGTCTTCATTTCTCCCTTCATTTTGTGACTGAGTTCAATCAATTCTGTGAGCACCCTGATTACCAGTGTTTTGAACTCTGCATAAGTCTCTGACACAACTTCAAGTATACCAAGATTTGCATGATGGCAGTACCAGAAGGAGAAGAAAGAGCAAGAAATTGAAAAGCTGTTTGGAAAAACAATGACAGAAAACTTCCCTAACTTGGTGAAGGAAATAGACATATACGTCCAGGAAGCACAGAGTTTCAAACAAGATGAACCTAAAGAGGATGACACCAAGACACATCATGATTAAAATAATATAAGTTAAAGAAATGGGAGAAGCTTAAAAGCAACAAGAGGAAAGCAGTTAGTCACCTCCAAGGGAACCCCCATAAGACTGTCAGCTGATTTCTCAAAAGAAACTTTTCAGGCTAGAAGGGATTGACAAGAAAAATTCAAACTGTGCTGTGGTTGGTGTGGCTCAGTAGATTGAGGGCTGGCCTGTGAACCAAAAGTTCACTTGTTCAAGTCCCAGTCAGTATACATGCTTGGGTTGTAGGTCAGGTCCCCAGTAGGGAGCATGCCTGAAGCAACTGATCCATGTATCTCTTGCACATTGATGTTTCTCTCTCTCTCTTTCTCCTTCCCCACCCCTCGTGCTAAAGATAAATAGGTAAAATCTTGTAAAAGTATATATATAAAAGAAATATTCAAACTGATGAAAAGCAAGGACCTACAACCAAGATTACTCTACCTAGCAAAGCTATCATTTAAAATTGAAGGATAAAAAACTTCCCAGACAAGAAAAAAGCTGAGTTCATCAAACCAAACTAATATAATATGAAATGTTAAAGGGCCTTCTTTAAGAAGAAGATAAAAATATCAACAATAAAATGACAATCAATGCATCTGTCAACAATTGAATTTAAAAATCAAAATAAGCAGAACAGAGAAAGAATGATAGATACAGAGAATATTTTTATGGTTGTCCAATGGAAGGGGTGTTGGGGAGATAAGCTAAACAGGGAGGTATTTATAAGTACAAATTTGTAGTTACAGGATCATCACAGGAATGTAAAGTACAGTGTAGCAAATAGGGTAGCCAAAGAACATATATGCATGACCCATAGACATAGAGAATGGCATGGGGATTGCCTGAGGGAGTGGGGAGCTGGGTGGAGGGGGGTTGAAGGGGAAAAATTGGGACAACTCTAATAGCATAATCAATAAAATATTATTTTAAAAAATATTGCCCTGGGTGGTGTAGCTCAGTGGATTGAGCGCGGGCTGTGAACCAAAGCATCACAGATTTGATTCCCAGTCAGGGCATATGCCTGGGTTGTAGGCCATGGCCTCCAGCAACCACACATTGATGTTTCTCTCTCTCTCTCTTTCTCCCTCCCTTCCCTTTCTAAAAAAACTAATAATAATAATAAAATAAAAATAAATAAAATCTTTAAAAAAATTTTTTTTAAACTTATTAAAAATATTGCAATAACTATGCATGGTGCCTGATGGTACTGGAAATATCAGGGGGAACACTTTCTAAATGTATAATTGCCTAACCACTATGCTGTATACCTTGAACTAATACAAAATATATGTTGAAAGTAAACAGTTATTGATAAATAATTTTTAAAAAGAAGGGGAAATGGCTACAAAGGAGATTTGAAATCAATGGGAAGAATTTCTCGACTCTGAGGGCAAGGGGGTTAAAATAAATAAATAAATGTTCTGAAGTTTAATATAAAAGAGTAGGTAAGCATTCAGAAGTCTTTTTTTCAACACTTTTTTATTTTAATTGTTGTTCAAGTACAGTTTTCTGTCTTTTACTCCCATCCCAATCCACCCCCTAGTGCTCCCCACCTCCCTCCCATCAGAAGTCTTTATTGATCAGGACAAGTACCCTACAAATACTTTTTTAATGCATTGCACACGTAGTACTACAAACACACTACTGCTAACAATGTACTACAATCAGGTTGCATCAGTCAGTTTTATGTCTAAGGCCTTCAGGATTCAGTGCTAGACTTAGAAGACAGTCTTGTGGCCAAAAAAGCAAAGACAGGGCAAACATCTACATGTGCTTCTACAAACACAAATTTTTTTATGGATGCATGATCAGGTGCTAACAGGAGTTATTGCAGTGAATGTGAAGGATAAAGAGGAGTATGAGAAAAACTTGCACTTTTTCTCTTGTTTTTCTCAATTGTTTGAACTTCTAAACATAAATATGTATTAGTTTTATAATTTTACAAAAAGGTTTCTCCATTGATGGATGAATAGATAAACAAAATATTATATATATATATATATATATATATATATATATATATGTAATGGAGTATTACTCAACCTGAAAAAGGATATTCTGACACATGCTAACAACATGGATAAACCTTGAAGACATTATGTTCAGTGAAATAAGCCAGTCACACACACAAAAAATATGGTACTACATAATTGCACTTAGATGAGGTACCTAGAGTGGTCAAATTTAGAGAAATAAAGTAGAATGGTAGTTATCAGGGCTGCTGAAGGGGAAATGGAGCATTGTTGTTTGATGGGTACAAAGTTTCAGTTTGAGAAGGTGAAAAAGTTCCAGAGGTGGGTGGTCGTCATGGTTGTACAACATTTAAAATAGTTAATGTCCTTAAAATAGTTAACATGGCAAGTTTTATAGGGTTGACCAAAAGTTCACTTATTTTTTTCTGTACAATGGCTCTAGTAGTGCTTAGTCGTCTTTAACTTCTTTCAAAACAATTTTATTATATTGTATTGCAACAGCTGTCATATGACCATTTATTTAAAAAAAACTGCTCAAAATTGGTGAGTTTCTGTGTAGCCATTTTAATATTGAAGATGAAAGAAAACATGCAATATTTTCAACATATTGTGCTTTATTATTTTAAGAAAGGTTAAAATGCAACTGAAATCAAAGAAAAAGATTTGTGCAGTATATGGAGAAGGTACTGTGACTGATAGAATGTGTCAAAACTGGTTTGCAAAGTTTCTTGGTACTATTGACATTTTGGCCAAGTAATTTTTTTCTGTGGGGCTGTCTTATACATTGGAAGATGTTTAGCAGCACCCCTGGCCTCTACCCACTAGAACCCAATAGCAGGAGATAAACAACATACTCAAAATATCCAAATCAATAAAGCAATTGGTGAAAATGAAAAATGTGTCTTTTTATTTTATGGAAAAAACTAAGCAGACATGTTGGCCAACCAAAAAGTTTATGTATTATGTATTGTATCACATTTTTTAAATTGCTTATTTATTTATTTATTTATTTTCAGAGAGGGAGAAGAGAGGGGGAAAGAGAGGAAAAGAAACATTGACAGACCCCAAGTGAGAACCACCTAGCTAAGTCCAGTCAACTCCCAGATTCATGAGAGATGATGATAAAATGATTTTTATTATTTAAACTATTGAATTTGGGGTGATTTATTATGCACCAATAGATCACCAGAACACTTTATAATAAGTTTTAAAATAGCCCTTCATTTTTTCTTGTAACTGTCATTACTTTTTTCATCTATTCATTCTTTCCACAAATTTTAGAATTATTTCCTTCCATTCCTACTTCCTTCTAGTTTCTTTTTCTTAGAATCTATTATCACAGTTGTAACCGCATCTATACAGAATCCTACTCTTTTTAAATAATACCTTTAAAACTTTCTTCTATAGCTTTATAATTATATTTATTTAAATTCTATCTCTATTATTGGAGCTTTAAGTTATCTTTTTCTCAATTTAAGTACTTCTGTAACAAATATCTTCATGTACATAATATTTTCAAATAGGGGATTACCTCTTTAGTATAATTTTTCTGAGGTGAAAATTATTGGGTAAAAGAAGTAAGAGCATTTTTAGGGGTTTTGGTACAGAATATCAAGTTGCTTTCCAAAAAAGTTATAACAATTTACACTCCCCACCAGTAATGTATTCAGATAACACCACAGTTACTATAGAACTGCCTGTCATACTTTGTATATTTCAATTGGCAAACTTTTTTAATATTTTGGTTTGATTTGTACTTCTTTGATTACTAGTGATATTGGACATTTTACCATCTGTGAATTACGAATTGTCTATTCATGTCCTTTATTAATTTATTGGAATCTTTTCTCTACTAACTTTGTGAGGTATGTTTATTTCGTTTTTGTTTGTTTGTTTAGGAATTAATAGTCAATTTTATTGGGCTCAAACCAGGAGTCCATGAGCCTTGAGGACCTCTGTGTATCTGTAAGTTTTCTTCTCCATATTCTTTTGGGCTTGTTTCCTAGTCTCAGGAGCTGGGTATTTTTTTTGCTCCCGGTAATGGATCTTGGCCTTTCCCTTCCTCTTCTCCAGAGTGATTGTAACTACCTGGTACTTCCAGACAACTTCATGAGCCAGGCGCACGTAGGTAGGCAAACTTCTGTGTAGGCTTCAGACATTCAGCCTTGAGGGCAGGAGGAACCATCATTCAATTTTTCTTGTTGAAAGGCAGTGGGATTCCTTACCCTGCCTGGAGTGGCTCAGTGGATTGAGTACTGGCCTGTGAACCTTAAAGGTCATCTGTTCAGTTCCCAGTCAGGGCACATGCCTGGGTTGTGAGCCTGGTCCCTAGTTGGGGGGTTGTGAGACACAACCAACTGATGTCTCTCTCACACATCAATGTTTCTCTTCCTCTTTTTCTCCATCTCCTCTCCTCTCTAAAAATAAATAAAACAAAACAAAATTAAGGCACAGAATCCCATCCAGAGGCCTCACTGGGTCTTGTGGGGCAGCATGCCAAAAATGTGCCTGGGGACTCGGAAGTAGTAAGCCCCATGGGATGAGCTGGTGTTCATCAAAGCCAGGTACTTCAACTTGTTTTTGTATAAAATGCCAGAAATGTTGATGTTGTCACAGCACAACCATTATTTCCCAACCCAGCAAGTACCTGCTTGGCCACAATAGTTGCCACGTGGCCAGGACATGGCCTTAGCCATTGAGCACTAGGACCTGTTCGTATGCCATCTCTGGCAGGCACCTGGAAAAGCCTGACTTGGTGAGTTCTTGAGTGTTTAGCTCTTGATAGTGAATGTTACGAAGTACCACCCAGAACCCCGTTGAAGATGGGAGCCTCCATTCCCCCACTGCCAGGCAGCCTAGCTGCTAATAGTTTGCAACTGCTTCCCTCTCTGGTTTTCAGAGAAGAGAGTGCATAGCCTGTGGTTAGACTCCCTCTCTGGCCCACCCAAGGATGAGTGCAGTGGAGACCAGCTTCCTTGCCTTAATTTGAGACAATTCTTAAGGACTGATTGAGGCTTCAGCTGCTGCTACATCACCACTTAGCTTCGCCCTCTGCCCAGGCCTGCCACCTTCACTTTCTCATGGGTGCTGTTTCTAGAACCCTTCCTAATAAATTTTTCCCCAGCTTTACTGAGGTATAACTGATGAATAAAATTTTAAGATATGTACTTTTTTACATATGTATACATTTGAAAGTCCCCCAATGAGTTAATTAACACATCTCATCTCACCTCACATATTTATCTCTCTTTCTTTGGATGAGAACATTTCAGTTCTACTCTTTTAGCAAATTTCAATTATACAATACAGTGTTATTAACTATGGTCATCATGTTACACATTTATATCCTCAGACTTCATTCATCTTATATCTGAAAGTTTATACGATTTTACCAACCTCTTCCTATTTCCCCACCCTCCAGTCCCTTTTCTATTCTCCATTTCTGAGTTTGACTTATTTCTTTTTAATTCCATCCACAAGTGATACTATGCAATGTTTGGCTTTCTCTGTCTGGTTTTCATTTGGTATGATTACCTCCAATTTCACCCATGTTCTTGCAAATAACAGAATTTTCTCCTTTTGATGCTGATAATCCTATTGTGTGTGTATACAATATTTCTTTGATCCAATCATCCATTGACAGACACTTAGAGCTAAAAAAAACTTCCTGTGTACAAAGCTTCATCTGAACCTGTTGCCAGGAAACCTGATTTGTTTCTCACTGACCTGTGATTATTTCCCATTCTTTTTCTAATCCTTCTTCTTCTTCTTTTTTTTCTGCCTCTTTTCTTATTTGCAGATGCTGAATTTCAAAATATCATACAGTCATATCTATCTTTTTTCTATTTAATTTCTTGTAAACTTAAAAGGCCCCCTCAAATAGTGTCCATACACCAGAGGTTTGATTAACATTCAGTTCTATTTTCTTCTACTCTTCCGATGGCTGCCATTTTTTTTCTTAACTTCTGATTCTGATGAACTTCATTTTTAGTGAAGGATTTGAAACAAATAAGTGAGTGCTGTTTGTTGACAAACACCACTCTTCCTTTACTTGCAATACCTCTGTTATGTTTTAAATGGAGGCTGTGTTCTTTTCATGTCTGCAGCTGTAGGAAGACTGCTGATGAACCTTTGCTTAGAAATGATTTCCGATGGTATCGACAATTTCCTCCCTGTGCATGGGCTTCTCAAGTGTTCTTGCCCAGCTGATGAAGAGTTGGCCAAGTCCCATGCTGCTCCCGTTTGGCACAGCCCAGCACATTACCATGTTTAAGAAAAAGGCTGAATCCCAACATTGACCCTCCTTTACCTTCCAAGAAACTTAGCCCTACATTAATGAACTGGCAACTTTGCCCCCAAATACCAAATGAAACTTTGATTCAACACAGATGTTCATGTTTATTGCCAAGTTGCGAAGAAATCATTTACAATTACACTTCTTAATTAAACCAAATATTATAAATGGGAGGAGTATTAAGGATTTTATTGTCCAATAAGCATACTTTTTGTGTATATTGCCAAGTGAGGATAGTATGCCCTTTTAATACACAGTCAGCATTCATGTTTTTGCCAAGTGAGCACGAGGCTTATTTCAAAAGATCCCAGTGTATTTTGTGCCAACCAGGAAGCTGTTGTTCAGATCTGTCTGCAGAGCCTTAGCCAATGGGTATGGTTTTACTTGTGTGTTTTTTCCTCCTAAAAGTTCATGGGAAACCTGTTTATAACTTTTTCCAAACTAGAATTTCTGAACATAACTGAATGAAATTCTCAGGTTCAACACTTAGATGTGGTGTAAACAGCCTCTGTAACCAAGCAAGGAGCCATAACGTTCAGAACTTAGTTTTCCACACAGTAGAGTTTAAACTGTGTATCCCACAAACTGTGTCCTGAGTGCTCCTGGGTTAATCAGCATGTGGGGGAAACATCTAGGGCATTCATCCACATCACACAGGACTCAAGCAACTGAATATCTCCAGTGTTAAAACATGTGGTACATAGTTTTGGAGGTATTGGAGAGAGGGTGATGAAACTATTCTCACAAATGCATCCCTTTGTTCTTACTAGAGAGTCCCACCTCACTGCCAAGACTTCCCTTAATAGAAATTCACCAGGTAAGCACACTTTCTTTCCATGAGCCCCTCAATTCCATTTGTCCTTTTAATTCCTTTTCCTCTCCCAAAATCCTACCTTCCTATTTCTTTGTAGCACTGTATTCCCCCACGCTTACCCCCAAGATGTTAGCAGATCCCAAACCTCCTCTGATGTCAGAGGTTTTCCCAGCTCCCTCCATGAATTGTAAATCAAAGCTATTCTCATCTTTGCATATATCTGCTGCTAAGTGGAGGGGAAGTGCAAACACAGGAGCCCAAGATTAGATGGAGTTAAAAAGAAGAAGTTTGGGGTGATTCTCCACTTCCCAGGTATAGTTTGTCTTTTTGTGCTCTTTTGGTTGTTTTCAAGTATATTTATTTTTAATTAAACATAGCTCTGACAGAAAGATTGAATCTCTTTATCATTGTCTTCTTTGGGTTTTCATATGGATTCAAATCTCCATCCCAACCCCTGCTCCCATGTGTGAGTTTATGATGAAAAAGGAGTATTGGTTCCAATCTGATCTTGAATTACATGACGAAGTCTTGTCTATCAATTCAGCCTTGGTAGGAGCAAGGCCAAAGGACCTTTCCGTAATTTCTGAGTAATTTAACCACAAAATCTTGATACCATCTATATATTTTCACTGAAACATATTCTCACTTCTTCCCACCTCATCATTTGCTCCCCTCTACAACTACTGTTTAAAGGTGTAGAGTGAAGAAATCGGAGCAGCTGACTCTGGCCCACAGGTGTCTTCAGGTAGCCACTGTATCCAATTTGAGAAGTGGGTAAAGGCCACAGTCATAGATGACCCAAGAGGCCTTGACTGAAATGCTATCACAACTTTCTGGAAAAGTTTCAACATGCTTTGGCAATCCTGTTGAAGAGTAAAGTGCCACACAATGTATTTGACAAAGGCATGGCTCAGATCACCATTACACCAAGCATTCTTCAAGACCCAGTAAAACTACCCTACTGACCCTTGGCTTACTTATTGACACACCCAAAATATCATGTCTTCTGTGTCTAACGTTGGAGAACCTCATGGACCTGATCTCCTTTCATGTTTTCCTAAGGAGTAAGCTCAGCATGAGGGCCTGAAGCCAGTGCCTTATTTCCACCAGGAGACTGTCCAAGACCCTGGAAATAGACTGCCAAAAGGCGGGATAAAGCAGCTATGTGGTTCAGTGGTTCCTCACACTGGTGAAAGTCCATTTATGCTGCTGTGAATGTTTATCTCCACCAAAAAATTACCATGACTGTGAATAGCATCCCATGGTGAAGACTGCTAGTAGTCAATCACACTTACTTCCATATTAGTAGAGTTTAAACTGAGCCCATAGCTGCCCAGCTAGAAACTACATTTCCCAGATACCCATGAGGCTAGGTGTGACCAAATGAGTAACTTACTAAGTGATTAAGCAATGAGCAACTTCCTCCTCATTGCTTGGAAGGAAATGCAATGAGGAGGAAGTTGCTTGTCTTGAACTTCTGCTTTTTGTTCTTGACCTCAAGCTGTAAAACCAAAATGCCAAAATTTGACCAGGTATTTGAACAGGTCATAGTTTGACCAAGACTGTGATCTAATGCCAAGGTCTTAGAACTTTTTGTGTCATGTAGCCTGTTAAAAGTCTGATAACATATATGGATCCCTTCTCAGAAAAATATTTTCAAGTGCATAATATAAAATATACCACAAAACACCCACTAGAGTGGATAAACTCTAAAAGACAAATAATCCCTAATATTTGGGAGAATGTAGAGTAGCTGTAGCTCTTATACATTGCTTGTTAGTAAGAGTATAATCTCATTCAAATACTTTGGAAAACAGTTTGGCAGTATCTACTATAGCTAAACATATATTTACCCTATGACCCAGCAATTCTACCCATAGGTTTATAGCCAAAGAAATGAGTGCATATGTATACCCAAGATACATCTGAGAATGTATGTAGTAGTTTTATTTGTAATAGTAAAAAACGGGAAATAACTCATGTCCATCGATAGTAAAATAGATCAATCAGTTGTTACTACCCAACAATGAAGGGAAAGGATTAACAATATGCATAAAAACTTGGATGAATGTCACAGACATTATACTTACTAAAAGAAGACAACACCAAAGTGTACACACTTAACTAGATTTATTGTGGTAATCATTTTGTAATATATACAAATATCAAACCATTATGTTATATACCTGAACCATTATATATGTATGTCAATTATTTCTCAATAAAAAATATTATGCCCTGGCTGGCATGGCTTAGTTGGCTGGAGCACAGTCCCTAGACCAAAATGTCATGGGTTTGATTCTCAGGGCACATACTCATATCGCAGGTTCAGTCCCTGGTCAGGGCACATACGATAAGACAGCCAATCCCTGGTCAGGGCACATACTATAAGACAGCCAATTGATATTTCTCTCTCACACTGATGTTTCTCTCCCTCTCTCTCTCTTCCTTCCTCTCTCTTTAAAAGCAATGAAAAAAAATCCTCCAGTGAGGGTTAAAAAATAATAACATTTTTGCAAATAATATTTTGCCCTGACTGGTGTGGCTTAGTTGGTTGGGTGTCATCCCACAAAGCAAAAGATTGTGGGTTAGATTTGTGGTCAGGGCACATGGCTGGGTTAGGTTCCCCGTCAGGTTGCATGTGAGAGGCAACTGATTTATCTTTCTCTCTCACTTTGATGTTCTCCCTTTCTTTCTCCCTCCTTCCCCCGCTCTCTAAAAGTCATAAAAATAAAAATAAAATAATATTCTGAGGTTGAGGGGGAAATGAATAGGCAGAGCAAATAGGATTTTTACAGCACTGAAAATACCCTCTATGATATTATGGTGTAGCTATATGTCATTATACATTTGTCCAAACCCATAAACTGTACAGCACATGTAAACTACAGACTTACTTTGGGTGATTATGATGTGTCAATGTAGGTTCATCCCTCGCACAAAAGGTATAATTTTGAAGTGAGATTGGTAATGGGGAAACTATGCATGTGTGGGAACAGGGGGTATATGGAAAAATCCCTGTACCACCCTCTGAATTTTGTTAGATGCTTAAAAGTGCTCTGAAAAATAAAGTCTGTTGTTTTTTTGAAAAAGTATACACACTATATGATAGAATTTACATGGATGTCAAGAACAGATAACACCACTTACTGATAACAGAAGTCCAAATCACAATTACCTTTGCAAGAGAGGTACCACGAAGAGCTGGGAAAGACCACAAAGAAACTGTAGGGTGATGAAAAAGTTCTGTATGTTGATGACATTAAAAAATATAATTTCACCTAGCTGTAACACTTAAAATTTGTGTGTATTTTATTCACCTGACTGTGTATGTATTATGACTCAGTGAAATAGGATATACAAATAGAAAATAAAATTCTATATAATAAAGAAATTATTTCGAAATACATTGTTAAAATATTACAAATGTTATATTTTTTCCTGCTTATTGAATTTATTGGACCGACACTGGTTAACAAAATTATACAGGTTTCAGGTGCACAATTCTACAATACATCATCTGTACACTGTACTGTGTGTTCACCACCCCAAGTCAAGTCTCCACTCCATCATCACGTGCCCTGCCATATCCTCCTTCAATCTCCCCACTGCCCCCTTACCCTGGCAATCACCATGCTGTTGTCTGTTTCCATGAGCTCTTTCTTGCTTTTGTTTCTTTTCTGCCAAGGCCCCCACTCTCCACACCCAGCCCACCCCTGATAGCTGTCAGTCTGCTATCTGTGAGTCTATTTTCTTGTTAGCTCATTTAGTTCATCAGATTCCATATATGAGTGAAATCGTATGGTGCTTGTCTTTCTCTGCCTGGCTTATTTCATTTCATTTGGTATAATATTCTTCATGTCCATCCATCCTGTCACAAAGGGTAAAATTTCCTTCTTTTTTATAGCTGAGTAGTATTCCATTGTATAAATGTACCAAATTTTTTTTATCCACTCATCTACTGATGGATAGTTAGGCTGCTTCCAAATCTTGGCTATATATTATAAATGTTTTAAAAAGCTAATTTGTGATATTGTAATATATAAGGTCTGTCTGCAAGGTATCCAGTCATGTAATATAAAAAAATAGAGACATTTATTGAAGAAGATAGAAGGCATAAGAAACACTGTACCCAGGACAAGGATGTCTCAGTCCCCTTCAAAGTAGGCATCTTGGGACCTCACACGATTCTCCTAATCATCATCAGCTGCCCATCATATTTTCCTGAATCTCATTGGTGTCCTGAAATCTCCTCCTTTTCAAAGATGATTTTAGTTTGTGGAAAAGCCAGAAGTCATAGGGTGCCAAATCTGGGCTGTAGAGGGCTGAGTCACCTGGATCATTTGATATTTTGCCAAAAAACGCTGCATGAGACATGATGCATGAGTGGGTGGGCTGTTGTGATGGAGCTACCAATCACCAGTTGCCCATAGCTGCAGCCTTCTGGATCATCCAAATAGTTTCTGTAGAGGAATGTTCAAGCTTACCACAAAATCTGATGCAGATTCATTGCTCTACTTGCTCAGTCATTTTGAATGTAGTGGCCCCACAGTACACATGCTCACTCAACAGTGTCTATTGCCTTTGCTGACTAGTACAGTGAAGTCATCATTATTCACACATGCATATTCCATGTGTGAATTCCATACTCCTTGGCTGCCAGGTTACACTGATGTCACACAAACTGTTCTCATTATATTAACAATGGCTGGACTTTTTCCAGACAGACCTCATCTATGCTTCTTCAGTGATGTATCAAATAATAAGTAACAGCAGGTATAATAAATACCATAATTCAAAGTAATGATGAATATAGCTGATATTTGAAGATAATTAAAAATTATATAAAATATCTATTATTTGTTCTGGTGATAAATTCACAAGTACTGCTAATAGTACTGTGGTTCATGGCCTATATCATAATTAAAGAAAATGTTAAATATGAAATAGAGATATATTTTTTCCTATTCAAATTTATGGAGCCTCTGAACTCTATCCATAGGATCTTTGGACGTCCGAGAACAGAGGTTAAGAAGCCCTGAGGGAAGGCGGAGCAACAGTGTGGAGTACCTGGGTCATACAATGACCACATGAAGCAGAGCCTATCAGTCTAATGCATTTCTCTCAGGGCTACTAAGTGAGAGTGAAATAAACTTCTATTTTTAATGAGTTATCCTGTTTTAGGTCTGTTTATTATAGCAGCTTAGACTTTACCCTAACCAATGAAGACCACTACTAGGTGAATTCATAAACTTGTGATCCTCTTTCACCAAATCCAAGGTGGGGACTGCTTCTCAGATCCTGGTAATTTGGGAATTAGCTTCCTGTTGAAATCCGCTATTTGATTATCCTCTCTGAGAAGCAACATTTACCAGGTAAGAGACCCTTACTGTCTATCCCCTCCCTCCCCTTTTCATTCTTTCACCCATCTCAGACTCCAGGCATGAATTCAGAAGTGAGACCATGTTAAAGAGCTCTGGCTTAAAATTACAATACCAACTCTGAATGTCTAAAATTATCTCAAAATAAAAAGATAAACTACATACAATCTGAAAAATTATAACCTTCTGGTGTTTAGATCAGGTGGCTCAGACATACAGCCCCACTGTTTGACGGCGTATCCAAATCCTGGGTTCTAAGTTTTTGAATCACCATCTTCAGCAATGGGGACTATCACTGGCCAAATGGGGACTGCCACCTAAGAGCTCCGGGTAAAACTCAAAAACACACATTCACAAATACACACACACATTGGTTAAAACTGTGCTCAGCATCCAATCCAATCCCATCTAATTGATAAGGAGGAAATTTTCTCCCTGATAAGATTTAGAACTAAGTAAAAAATGTTTAAGAAAATCAAATCTGCAACACTTAATAAATATATTATATTTTTATGTTATGTAACTTACAAGTTTGAGTTTTATATACCTCCAAAGCTTTAAATTAATTATGTTATTAGAAGTCAGAGAAGTTAGTGTAGTGACTCAAATTTAACATGTATAATTATTTGAGTTGTAATTATTTAGTTGAAATCTCACTATGCTTTTCTACTATTTGAATACTGAAGAAAATGTAAGTTTAATTTTTCAAGTTTTACTAGCTATTTGAGAACTTAAGAAAATTTTGTTTTTAAGTTTGAAGTACTTCTAAAAATCAAGTGTATTTTCATTATACAAACAACTTGAAATATTTAAGGGAATTTAATTTGCAAAAGCTCCTCTAACGTAATGACTAAAATGTGTCAAATTATTAGAGTAAAACATGAGTCAAATGTAAATGTTTAAGAAAGAACTAATGTTTACAAAGCTTAATTAATTGCTATTAATTTTTAACATCAAAGTAAACCCCTGAAAGATCAGCAAAATCTCTTATTTAACTAAGACACGATTCGTAATGACTAACTGCCCAGACACACGTATTTGTGAGATTCTCACACTGGGCTGGTTCTCAAAGTCTTATTTAAAATATGGATTGCTCAGTCTCTACTCCAACCTGAATCAGAAATTGGGGTGAAGTCTGGGAGCCATGGACTTCCTCTTCCTATACTAGGGATAAGGCAACTTCTAGTGCACTGATGTCTATTTAATATTCATTTCATTCATCACCATGGTTTCACTGAGGAACTTAAAATGTTTTGCATATGCTATTTGATTCATGCTAATATCTGAAAATGTGGCAATCATAACTCCAGGTGTGATGGGCTTACAAATGTCTCCATGGCAATGATTCACTCCATGGTCTCCTTGGTGAGGTTTGTAAGGACCCTCAAATATATTGAAAATTCTAAATTATTTTTATTTTGAGCAGACACACATAAAGAATTGTTTTTCAAAATAAGTCTCTACACCTTTTTCAGGAGTACTATAAAAAAGGAAAGGCTAAAAGAAAATAGGAAGAAAGGTAATAGTAATAATCAGTCCTTCTCATGAGAGCTTATTTTATGTGGCAATGAATTAGAATATTAAGATCAAATATATAAAACTGAAACACATAGCCTACATATTTTTTAATCTGACACTTATTTGTCAAAGTTCATATTGTATTATTATTTTCTTTTAATATATTTTATTGATTATGCTGCTACAGTTGTCCCATTTTTTTCTCCCCTTTATTCCCCTCCGCCCTGCACACCCCCTCCCACCAGCACTCCCCAACCTTCGTTCATGTCCGTGGGTTGTACATATAAATTCTTTGGCTTTTCTCCATTTCCCATCCTATTCTTAACCTACGCCTGTCTATTTTGTACCTATCATTTGTTCTTCTTATTCCCTGTACCTTTTCCCCTATTTCTCGCCCCCATGTGATCTCCATTTCTGTGATTCTTTTCCGGTTCTACTTGTTTTCTCAGTTTGCTTTCGTTTTTGTTTAAGGCTCAGTTGTTGATAGTTGTGAGTTTGTTGTCATTTTACTGTTCATAGTTTTGATCTTCTTCTTTTACTTAGATAAGTCCCTTTAGCATTTCACATAATAAGGGGTTGGTGATGATGAACTCTTTTAACTTTACCTTATCTGGGAAGCACTTTCTCTGCTCTTCCATTCTAAAGGATAGCTTTGCTGGATAGTGTAATCTTGGATGTAGGTCTTTGCCTTTCATGACTTTGAATACTTCTTTCCAGCTCCTTGTTGCCTGTAAGGTTTCTTTTGAGAAATCAGCCAATAGTCTTATGGGAACTACTTTGCAGGTAACTGTCTCCTTTTGTTTTGCTGATTTTAAGGTTCTCTCATCTTTCATCTTGGGTAATGTAATTATGATGTGCCTTGGTGTGTGCTTCCTTGGTTCCAACTTCTTTGGGGCTGTCTAAGCTTCCTGAACTTCCTGGAAGTCTATTTCCTTTGCCAAATTAGGAAAGTTCTCCTTCATTATTTTTTCAAATAAAGTTTTCAGTTTCTTAATCTTTCTCTTCTCCTTCTGACATCCTTATGATTCATGTGTTGGAGCATATAAAGTTGTCCTGGATGTTCCTAAACCTTTCATTTTTTAAAATTCTTGTTTCTTCATTCTGTTCTGGTTGAATGTTTATTTCTTCCTTCTGCTCCAAACTATTGATTTCAGCCCCAGTTTCCTTCCTGTCACTATTGGTTCCCTGTATATTTTCCTTTATTTCACTTTTCATAGCCTTCACTTCTTCCTCTATTTTGTGACCATACTCAAGCATTTCTGTGAGCATCCTGATTACCAGTGTTTTGAACTGTGCATCTGATAGGTTGGCTATCTCTTTGTTGCTTAGTTTTATTTTTGGAACTTTGATTCATTCTTCCATTTGGGCCATATTTCTTTGTCTCAGTACACTTGTTATCTTGTAAGCAGCAGAGCCTTAGGTATTTGCCAGGGTGCAGCAACCTACTTTGCTGAGTTGTAGCACTGTATGTGGGTGAGGGGTCCGAGAGGGAACAATGCCACTTGCTCAGCTCTCAGCCAGCTTTCAGTCACCTCCTCCACTACCCACAAACAAACTGGGCCCATCTGGTGCTAATTCTCAGGTGACTAGGTTTATGTACATTCTAGGACACTGTGGGTCTGTCCAACGAACTCTCCTATGAGGCTGGGAGCTTTTCCCACCACTACAACCCTCACAGGTTTTTACAGTTAGAGGTTTTGAGGCTTCATTTCCCCATGCTGGAACCCTGCATTGCGCTGTCTGTCTTGCTCCCCAGTTGTTCCTCCCAGTTTATCTGCACACAGAAGTGGGAACACCAGCTCTGTCAGCAGTCATCTCACCCGCTACACCAGCCACCACCTTGCTGCAAGTCCTCTCTGCCCTGGCTGCCCGTCTCTGTCCCTCCTACTGGTCTGAATGATGTTTCTTCTTTAACTACTTGGTTGTTGGACTTCCATACAGCTCAATTTTCTGGCAGTTCTAGTTACTTTTTTTGTTTTTAAATTCGTTGTTGTCCTTCTTTTGGTTGTGCAAGGAGGCAAAATGTATGTACCTATGCCTCCATTTTGGCCAGAAGTCCCCCATATTTTATTATTTAATACATAAAATGATTAATTGTTCAACTAGACATTACTTCTATGCATTAAAAATGTATAAATCATCACAATATGCTTTTTGGAGGGAATGTATTTCTCTCTCTATATATAGAACATACAGCTTATTCAGATGTCTGATCATGGGAGAACTGGCAAAATGCTGTTGAATTAAACTGCCAGTCCTGATTGGAAGAATGCCTCATAATCAACTACACAACTTAAAGAGCTGTACCATCAATTGTTCCTTCAAAAATGTCACAAAGTAAGTGTACAGTTTTTCCCTATTGTTAAGATTTTGGTTAATTTAAAAATGGAATTGTTAAACATAGAGGCACCCTGCACATTCCAAACTCAGGACCCAAACAGTAATGAACATATATTTATTGATTGCTTGCCCAAGGATTGGTAGAATCTACTCATTTGAAAAAGTCAAATGAACAGATTATAAATGGTCATTGAGTTGTTTCCAAGGGACCATGAAATAGCCCTAAGCAGCATGTCAAACTCACATTTTAAAAATCTGATCAACGTTCCTGCCTCTGCCCTGTTCTATTTGATCCATCCTCTCAGAGTATTTTTCTGCATGAGTATCTGCTTTCTTTCAGGATTGCCCTGGGGAGGGCCTTCTGCCTTCTGCACACTCACACATTTCTGACTGCAGCACTTCTGAGGCTGTATATACCTCTGTGGATTGTTTGACAGAACTCAGTGGTATGAAAGTTAAATACAGTGAGCAGCTTCACTGGGCAGTAGGCTCTGTGAAGTCAGTGCCCACAAGGTGATTCATCTTGTACTGTCATTCTCTTCATCCCCACTGCACTGACTCTCAGAGCAGTATTTATTACATGTTTGTTGACTGAAAACTAATGGAATTAATGAATATATACAGCATGAGCAGGGGCAGGGGAAGAAGTACTTGGATAATCTGTATGTCATTGTTTCTTTGGCCAGCAATGGGGACCACCAGTGCTGGGGTACAGCTGGTCTCATGAGTTTCCACCTCATATCAGGATCTGGGGGGAGGGACACACCCCCTTTTGGCGCCATTGCCACACATGGGAAAACTTTTAGGAGGATGTACCACCTCTTTAAGCTTGCCCTGAGCATATGAAGTAGCTTATTCTAAATACAGGTTTAATCTTAATCTTCACTGTGTCACTTTTCTTCTCTTTCTTTTACGACACTTATCTTGCTTATAATTTTGAAACAAACGACTTTCATCCTTCTATTATCATAGGGCTCTAGTCTTGTAACATGTAAGTGACATCGACTTTCTTGTTAAAGGCAAGTATTCTTCTAAAAGAATTATGAGTTATTTCCAGTGGTGACTTGGGAAGAAAATAGGGTGGGTTCTTTCTGGCCCCTCAAAGATCTGCTTCTGGCTCTGGTTTCTAATACTACCTATATATCTTTATAAAGTCACCTAGCATCCTGAGGTTTCATTTACTTCAAGTATAAGATAAGGTGAAAAAAAATAGATGGTCTCTAGGTTTCCTTGTAGTTTCAAAATTCTCTTCTTTGCCTATGGGTCTGCTACACCCATCACAGTGCTAGACACTAAGATAACTGAGGTGGGACCATGTTGGACACTGAGGTCATGTCCCTGGGATGCATGACCTCATGCAGCACAGCTGGTGCCCTGGGGCTGAGCAGAGATAAACTCCAGGGTTGTGCTGGGCCAAAAGCAATAAATGATAAGTGTATGCCATTTATTCCATTATCTAAAAGGCAGCATCATCAGAACCATAAGGCTACTTGAACTCACCAGGTGCCCTTCCTGGAAATCTGGAGTTTATAGAAAAGCTGAGTGAAAAATCAGTGGTGTTGTGAGCATGAGTGATTCAATGCCAATTTGTTTAGACAAATTTAACTGAACAGAATCTTGGTCATCTGTATGGCTTTTATAAAATCAAGTACTTTCCCTCATTGGGTAGCTCAATTGATTAGAGTATCATACCAATACTCCACGGTTGTGGGTTTGAACCCAAGCACATACAGGATTGCCTGAGGGCATAGATGGTGCTGGGTGGAGGGGGACAAAAGTGGAAAAATTGGGAAAATTGTCAGGGCACATACAAGAATGAACCAATAAATGCATAAATAAATGGAACAACAAATTGATATCTGTCCATCTCTCTCTCTCTCCCTTTCCCTCTCTAAAATCAATTTTAAAATTATTTTAAAACCAAGTACTGCAAGTACTGCAAGTACTTGGTTTTATTCTTGGGATATTCTTGGGATAACTTTTATCCTGAATCCCCTTAAAGTGATATTTAATCTCTAATATGGTATATAATAGGCAGACTAATGCTCTCCAAAAAATGTCCAATTCCTAATCCCTGAAAACTGCATATTTCAGGTTACATGGCAAAGGAAAATTACAGTTATAGATGTTTTTAAGATGATGAATCAGTTGCCCTTAAAGAGTTTTTCTGGATTATGCAGGTGGGCCCAGTATAATCACAAGAGTCTTTTAAAGTAGAAGAAGGAGGCACAAGAGCTCAGAGGATACTATGCTGCTGGCTTTGAAGATAGAAGAAGGGAACATGAGGCAATAAATACAGGCTGCCTCTGAAAGCTGGAAAAGGCAAGGAAACTGATTATCCCCTAAAGCCTCTGGGTGAATATAGCCCTGCTGACACCTTGACTTTAATTCAGACCCATTTCATACTTCTGCCCTCCAGAACTGTAAAAGAATACAGTTCTGGAGTTTTTTTCTTGTCTGAGAAACTCAGACAAGAAAAAAACTAAAGGAGTTCATCAATAAACTATTATTATATGAAATGTTAAAGGGACTTATTTAAGAAAAGAATATCAAAACTATGAACAGTATGGCAATAAATACATACCTGTGACAATTTAATCTAAAAAACAAACTAAGCAAATGAGAACAACAGAGACAGAATCATGAATACAAAGAGTATTTTGATGGTTTTCAGAGAGTAGAGGATGTGGAGGAATGGGTGAAGAGGTGAGGGGATTAAGAAGTACAAATAGGTAGTTACGGAACAGCCATGGGGATATAAAGTACAGTATAGGAAATGGTGTAGCCAAAGGACTTGTCCCATATGATCAATGGACATGAACAAATGTGTGGGGATTGCCTGAGGGCGTAGATGGTGCTGGGTGGAAGGGGACAAAGAAGGAAAAGTTGGGAAAACTGTCATGGTATAATCAATGAAATATCTAAAAAGAGTCATTCTGAGGGAACAAAGGTAAGACTTGGTGATGTGTGTTAGGAAGACACTAGTGAGGTCAGTCTTGGTGTCAGGTAGTATAGGACCACTTCAAAGGACACATTTGATGTTTGCTTAGTTACAGAATAAATGCTTTTATTTATCTGGTACTTTTTAAATTTTTACTATGAAAAACCTCAGACATATACAAAGAAAAGGGAGAATTTTATTTTTACACTTAATTACTTGTCCCCAGGAAAACAATTCCCAGACATCATGTCATTTCATCTGTAAATATTTTAGCATTTGTCTCTAAAAAGTAAGGACTCTAGCTGACCAGTTTTATAAAATAATGATTTTATTTATTTATTTATTTTTAGAGAGAAGGGAAGTGAGGGAGAAAAAGAGGGAGAGAAACATCAATGTGTGGTTGCCTCTCATGAACCCCATACTGAGGACCCCAGGTTGTGCCTTGACTGGGTATTGAACCAGTTTTGATTCCAGTGCTCAACCCACTGATCCACACCAGCCAGGGCTATACCTGACCAGTTTTTAATACAAATACCCATGCACACTGGCCAGGTGACACAGTTGTTTGGAGCATTTTCCCATATACCAGAAGGAGGTTGTGGGATCAATCCCTAGTCAGGGCACATAACTAGATTGCAGGTTTGATCCCCAGTCAGGGCACATACAGGGGGCAACTGATCAATGTTTCTCTCTCTGTCTCTCTCTCTCTCTCTCCCTCTCCTCTCTCTCAAAATTAATAGACTTGAGTGAGGATTAAAAAATAAATAAAAAGAAAAAATAAAAATACTCATGCTCAGTTGTTTTGTCTCTCTTGCCCAGTCTTCTCCAGCCCCTGCTCTCATAGCAGTCTGTTTGAGTTAAGCTTTATTCTTTGAAAACACTGTAATTGGCTAGCATTTGGGGAATCTGTGAACCACCTCTGACAGCCAAACTCATATGAACACTAATTCCCATGTGCATTGGATTTTACAATTTACAAAGAACTTAGACATATGTACACCCGTCATTTCCAGAACACATTACATTCTGGCCAACACTGGCAACATTTCTTGCAGTCCCTTCTTTTTTTCACATATAGAGACAGGTGAACTAGACTCATAGGCAGGAAAGTGGGGTTTTGCAGAGCTATTTGGAATAAGTACATCATGATTTCCAGATGACTCACCCCCTCCATATTGTTAAACACTTGTGGTGAGCCAGAGGTTGGGCTAGGTATATTAGACATGTTATTTCATTGAAACTGTCCTCTGAAGTTGGCAGTTTCCCCCTCTTTACAAATGAGAAGCCTCAGGATCAAAAAGGTGGAATCACTTTTCCAGGATCAACCCTGGAATATTCTGGAATACCAGCCCATGTCATCTGGCTCCTTTGTCTGTGTTATGATAAACTGCATCAGGCCTCCTCCAACCCCAGCCTTCTTCCCTCCCCTTTACCATCACCCTTTCCTTTCTCTCTACCTCAGGGGCAGCAAAGCAGTTGGCTACTGGAAGTCTAGTCCCTCCACCCCCTAATACAAAACACTTTTCCATGTTTTAGTGAAGAACAGAGAATAAACAGATTCCCGATTTCCAAGCATTCAAATATCAGATTTCAATTTTTCAGAAAGTTAACGAAGCTTAAAACTACAGGGTGTTTCACTTGCTGAGGCTCTTGCAAGGCCCTGGAAAGTGCTCCACCTGTATGCCCACACAGACTTACATTTTTGTAAAATTGGCAAAAGCAAGTGATTTTTAAATTCTTTTTCCTTAATAGATCCTCCAAAGTTATGTTAGCTCCCATAATCTGGATCTTCCCTTGCACATCTCCCCCATCACAGAAGCCTTCACTGTCCTTATGTGTTAGCTTAAGACCTGAGGGAACTGCAGCCAGGAAGGGGCCCTGATCCCAAGATGGGGCAGCAGGAAGTAGTAAGCCTAGTTTCAAACTTTTGACCGGCATGATTTTTCCCATAGGAATCCTGGCATAATATCTATGTGTCATTGAAAGAATATATATATAATGTTCCTCAGGTAACATTGTGGATTAACTGAGCTTTGGTGGACAGGCCAGGAAGACCAAAGACTGGATAGAATACTGTTTCTATGCAAAATATGTCCCAAATATCGATGGTCAACTTGAAAAAAGTTGTCGATGCACCACTGATGGAAATGATTTTAATCAACTCCACATGTACAGAGTCTGCCCATTCTTCAAGGCTCAGTCAAGTATCTGCTTTGTGAGCTTTCCTGGAATGGCTCTAGGCTGAGTTATCCCTTCATGTGTTGAAATTCCAACACACGTATCTCTAGCTCTCTTGTGTCACACATCACCTTCTTGCTTGAATTATAGTTATTTGTGTACATGACTTAGCTTGTCTACTTTACTACAAAGTCAATGAGAAGGTCCCTTTCTCCTTCAGCTTGAAATTCATTTAGCACCTAAACAAAATAGTCCATAAACACTCACTGGTTGAGTGAATGAATAAATTGGTGATTGAGTGAATGAAATTTCTTAGGGGTCCATCTCTTTTCAACTTCTAAATCACATTTCTATTTTTCCTTCAGAATTTAATTTTATTACATATTCCTTGTGATAGCTTTTGATTTGTTCATGTTTTCTCCCCAAGAAGAAATTAGACTTCTTTAAGAAGGAATCATGACCTCCATTTTTTAATATTCCTCAGTAATGAACACTAGGGTTTGTGCAGAGTAGAAGCTTAGTAAATATTGGTTGGTACTTTAGAATATGCAGGATCACACAATTATTAAATATAAGTAGGCCTTGATGTATCAATCATTCATTCACTCGCAGGGAAAATGAGCTACCAGAAATTTGGTACTAATCAGCATAACTGATAGTATTCCCATTTTATCTAAATATCGTCACTACCAGGTCTGCAGCAAGGTTGCCCTGGAAGCCCTTGAACTGCTGACAATAAAAGACTAGTAACTCCTTTAACGAAAATGAAATCGAAAGTGAAAAAAAGTAAATAAAATCCCATATCAAGAAACTAAAAAAGCAAAAGAATACTTATATTGGCCTATATCATTATCTTAGATTGAACACTTTTTTTTTCCTTAAAGAGAAATGATATTCTACTTGTAAGGATTGAGTTTTCATCCCCATAGGTGTAGTAGAGAGTTGACAGAGTTAATTTCCTTTTCATGCCTTGTAAATCTTAAACAACACAGGGAGTCCTTGCCTGAGGCTCCTCCTAGTACACTTTGAACAAGGACAGATGTGAGTCAGGGATAGTCATAGCCTCAAGATAAGGGCAGACCAGGCTGGTGACCAAAGGGCTGAATCAGTTTGTCTCAAAGCCATTACCAGAACATTCTTTTGCTTTAAAGTGGTCTGAAACAAAGTGGCACTTTTTAAAGAGAGAAATTCCATGCATTTTTACAAACCAGGTAAAAGCTAGATAAACAAATACCCAGTTCAAGTTGTATTATAGTGTTCCAGGGGTTACACTTAATGACCCATAGGAGGGTCTCTATGAAGTCAAATCAGAACAAGAAACCCGGAATCGGTGCCACAGAGAGAGTGTTGGCACGCAGCTTGTCAATATCAAAACAAAACGGTGTGTGTGCCCCATCATGACAGCACCCTTAGGTCAGCACCCTTAGGTCAGCACCACCATCTTGTCACCTCAGTTCATATATGAGGAAAGTCGGGCCCGGAAAACATAAGTGCATTGCTCAAGATCTTGCTTGACTGTTCATGAAAAAAAAAGATCTTGCTTGAACCCTGGAAATGCTAGAGAAAGGCAAGAGGATATGGGAGCAAAGGATAAGTGATGGGTGAGGGAACTGGAGCTCCACCTAAACTCTGTACCTTTGAAGTTTGCCTTTTCCATCACCCTAGTCATGTTTCTAGTGATTAAAGCTATTAAAGTTTTGTAATTAGACAGATTTGGTAAGAATCTTCTCACTCTTGCTAACTTGAAATCTTGGACAAGCTACTTAAGCTCTTTAAGGCTCAATTTTCTCATCAATTTTCTATAATTAGAGGAAGTACTTCTTTATAGTAGTATTATGAGCACTAAATGTAATAGGCATAGAGACTGATTTATAATAAACACCCAGCAAATGATATTTCTATCTCATTATATCCAAATGATATTCCAAATTGGGATTATACATCCTATAGCATCCACCTTTCTCTATTTTTTTATTTAGTCTTTAGCCTGGAATAATTTTTGGTTCCAGGGTATCAAGAAGTAGTGGACAGCCCAATCACCTCTTTCTTTGCATCAGCACAATTGTCCTTTGTGGGAGCCACAAGGGGACTGAAACAGCTGTTGTGACTTCCCCTTCACTTCCAACAGCCCCTTCATCTTCTCCAGCCCATTTACTGCTCATTGCCATTTCTGAGTTGCTTCAGGTTTGACTTGCGGATAAGAGGTGGAGGAACAACAATGTTGCTCATTCATATTATTTGCCCTAGACTCAGATTTCACAGGATAGCAACACATGGCACAGCCCAGTGGCCTTCAGTACTGCTCCAACAGACTGGAATTTCCTTGAGTGGACAGTGCCAAGCATTTTTGTTCTCCTGGCCAGAAAGGAGTAAATGAGGCACACGTGATATCCAGCAACATAATTGTCCTTGGTACCCAAGTTCAGTGGACTCTAGCAGTCTTCTGTTATTGATGCATTTAGAGCAGCAAAAAACTGATAATATTGTGCAAAGAACCATTCTCAACCAGGGTTTAAAAGAGACAATGATGCATAAACAAGTGCAATAGGTCAAAAGAAAAATTTAACCGGGAGAACAAATCAGATAAGTGTGAATGCCAAATAGTATCACACACCTTAAAGGGACAAGAGTCGATATTCTTTTATGGATGATATGAATGGCTTGGTTTTGGTCTCCCAGGTTACAGCCTGTTGGTGCCAGCCTATTGTTGTAAATGCCTAAGCTTTATTTCACAGACATTGAGGATGTGGTCTGGTATCTTGCCTAATATTTTTAGCTGTTATTTGAGAGAATCTCATATTAGAAACTTCCATTTTTGAACATTCTATTAGATGGGATCTTGAAATTACCTAGGTAACTACAAGCAAGTATAGTTCCGACATTGTTGGACCTGAATTCTGGAAGCAGAGGTTGGGGGTTGGACAGCTAGAAACAATGGTCATTTGTAAAAGAGAGAGCACTGATAGCTAGCTCGGTGTCTATAACAGGAGACAAAATCATGTTGACCAATAAGGTTTCAAACCTTTATTTAGCGAAATGAATTGTTAGGAAACAGAGTAGGTTTTTAGGAGATTATGCACCCACCATATCAGAGTCACGCCAAACATTTAGCATGAAAGGAAGTATGAGAAAGGAACTGCAAAGGGCAAGAGATTTCCTCAAATACCTGTGGCATTTTGTAAGTATAAATGTAATAATGAATTCTGATATTCTATTCTAAAATTGTTTTAAATTTTTAAAGACAATCTTGCTGACTTACAGGGGATACATAATTCTGTGAGTGATTTATTAATCTTCGGAATGCATTTCCCCAAACAACTGAGTATCAGTTTACAGGACAAGATAGTGGTATTTCTGCCTAGCAAATAACGTTTGCCATACTAATTACGGGCACATTTGCTTTATGGATGCACTGCTGAACAAGTAGCATATACATAATTTTTACCTTTACAAAAGGACAGCATCGCAACACTATAAGGTTGGCTTTCTTAGAAGAGGGAGGGAATGGTTTCAATCTCTTCATTAAAAAGTTTTAATAGATTTGATTTTATTTAAAATATAAACACAAGAGAACTACTTGACTTGTAATAGAATTTTGTCAGATTCATAAAATTTGACTTTTCAAATCTTCTATATACAAATTTGAAATCCCTTATGATAAGTAAAACTAGCACTTGGAGAGTGTGGAAAACATGCCAGGCATTTTTGCTGGGAACCTTAATACATCATTTCATTTAATTTTCAGCATAAGTCTGTGAGATCGGTGGTTGGGAGCTGCTCCAGAGAGTGTCTTGTTGTACCTCTTCTGGGTGTATCAAAGATAAGGCACTTGTTTATATCAATGTCTGTTACCCAAAAAAAATAAAATTAGGGCATGGAAACTCTTTTCTCAGAGAATATGACTTTATCACTGTTAAATCATTTGTATCTTGGGTGATTTTATAAATAATATAGTATTGTAACATTTTATCCAAGGAAGGACCCACATAGGAGTATTTCTAGTCAAAACACAAATTTTGGTGTATCATCTTTTTGTAAATTTTGGTATAGTTTTTGTATCATCTGGTATATAACCTGAATGGCAGGTAGTATGAGTTAAATACATTCATAATAGGGCTTAACATACAATTGAGGAGCATTAAACTATTCTTATAGGTTTTTGGTTGACTTATTTTTAAAATTACATTTCTCACTGTTGTTTTATTTGCTCAAATGTTAATATTCTATCAGAATCCAATAGCACGACCATGAATTTATATAAAATTTCTTGATCACGTTTTCTACTAAATATATGGTCTTGGCTTTGGAAGGACTGATGAACGAGAAATCTAATAGGTTTGTGAAAATGATCCCGAATCCCTGAAGTACTTGTGCTCGTTCTTCATCCCTTAGGTCATTTTTATATAAGTGTGTAAACATATGGGTGAATACCCTAGCAACCGCAGAGAGCCAGCGTGTCAGCAGAAAGTCACCCAACAGCATTCCACAGCCGTGACTCTTCCTGGGCCTGGGGAGCTCCAGCATTGCTTTTCTCTTTCATAAATGTGGAAACAGATGATTTCTAATGCAAATAGAAGTAAAATGTATAGCGGGGGGTGGGGGGAGGAATGTACTAAACACAAACTCTGTGGCTTTCATAGGATTTGATTCCTCTATAGTTGTAAGGCCAGAATTGATTATGGAAATTTCTGAATTGTCCAAATTGGAAAAAGTCATCACTAAGGAAAAGAAACATGGGACATCTAGTAACTGATAGGTTGATCCCTAAATTCAGTTAATTCCTGCTGAGGTACTGAAACTACAGTTTTAATATATCCTTCGTAAGGTATTTATGTTTTGATTGAGAATGGGGGAAAGTTAAAAATCCCCTCAAGATTAAAAGTAATTACCCACCCCACCCCACCCCGCCCCACAAAGGGTGGCACTTCAGGCATTTTATGCTCTTAGATGACGGAAATATTTTGAGAAAGGCAGTCCCAAACCCCATACAGTTGCCAACTAGTAAGCCCCAGGACTCGCTTCACTGACAATTCTCACTAGTAACAGTTGAATGATTTCAATGTCTGGCATGGCATTTCATCCAATGAAAGATTCCACACAGGGTATTTATGAGCACGATCTTCATATTTTACTTAACAATTGCTAAGTCAATAAACCTGATCTCCAAATGTCCAAGAAAAAAGTAAAATATTTCAACTTAAACTGAAATGGCATTTCTTCTATGCATGTGGGCTAATGCTAGATTTTATCATAGAATGTATACACATGATATCCAGATCACACTTCACTAATTACACTTTTGATATCTGCTCAGTTTCACCACCAGGGACTCATCCATTAGTATTTCCTGAGTGCCTGGCCTCTGCCAGGCACTGCCCTAGTCACCAGGCTGATAGCAGTAAGGGGACAGGAAGACCCTTGTTTCATGAGTCCTACATTCTCATGATCATGGAAGATAAGAAATTTACTGTATGCTGTTTGAGAGTAAGTTTAGATAGGCCATTCTAGGAAAGGTACCAATTACATTTAGGAGTATTTTTCAACCCCCTAAATATTTATTGCAGGTTGGAAAGCTATGACATCAAATGACCCAGACTGGCACCAATAGCAAGTCACCTTTGTGTAACTGCGCAGAATCCTACAGAGCAAAACGCTGGTTACCTCATTATTCAATCATTTATTAAATATTGTGATAATTAATTTTATGTATCAACTTGGATAGACCACAGTACTCAGACAGTTGGTCAAACACAAACATTGTTCTAGATGTTGCTGTGAAGGTAATTTTTTAGATGATATTAACATTTAAATCAACAGGTAAGTAAAGCAGATTACCCTCCAAAGTGTGGGTGGGCCTCATCTAATCAGCAGAAAGTCTTCACAGAACACAGACTGAAGTCTTCCAGAGACAGGGGAATTTCACCAGCAGACTGCCTTCAAACTCAAAATGCATTCTCTCTTCCTTGGGTCTCCAGTCTGCCAGTCCTGGAGATTTTGGACTTGCCAGTCTCCACAATCACCAATTCCTTAAAATAAATCAGTCTCTCTCTCTGTCTCTTTCTCCCTGTCTCTGTCTACTTCTCTGTGTCTCTCTGTTTCTGTCTCTTTCTCTCTCTATTTATTTATTTATATTCAATGATGGATGAGCACCTAGCACCCACAAAGGGTAATATATTAAAACTGTTACTCTAGTGCTTCAGCAAGAATCAACTCAATCTAGCAATCAGCTCATATAGAAGTGAGGAGATATCCTATGCATATATTCATTTATGTATGTGCTTATATGCATGCATCCTATTGGTTCTGTTTTTCTGGCAAACCCTGATTAATATAAGCACCTACCTCACTTTGAGAGATGATGAACCTCCTTACAATCCAGAGTTTATTTCAAGACTTTAAAAAGCCATGTGTACAAACAAGAAGGAGCAAAACTTGTGAGCTTTGCCGATTTATCAAGCATTTTCATGTACATATTATTAAATCTTCATGAAACTTTCAATCTATTGTTATCACCAATTTATAAATGAGTCTCTACTCAAAATTTAAATGACTTGCACAAGTTCATACAGCTAATAAATGAAAAAACAGAAAATTCTTTAAACATAAATTTAAAATCTAATATGTTTTAAGCTTTTACTTTGCAAAAACTGAAGATCAGAAAAGTACAAAGAAAAATATAATGTAAGCTACCTATTAACTAGATTTAACAATTAATATTCAATATGTTTTCTTTTTCTTTTCTTGGAAAGTTTTTTATTGTAGACATGTCTTTTCATCTTTAAATATGTAGACTGTATCTCTGAAAAATATGTACATGACACCAAACCTAATTAGCATCAGTAAATACCCAACCTATGTTCAAATTTCCCCGATTGCACCAAAATTGACTTTGACAGCTGGTTTATTCAGACCAAACTTTAATTGAGGTTATGCCTAACATTTAGTTGTTTTACATTTTTTTCTTATAATCTAGAGCAGCTCTCCTCTCCTCTCCTTTTATTCTTGACAATGACTTGAGGTGACCTGCTGTCCTCTTTAACTCCCACTTTCAAGAATTCTCTGTTTTCTTGAGATGCTATTTAGCTTGTCCTCTCTCCCCTGTATTTCCAGTGACCTGGAAGTTAGATGTCGAAACTTGATTATATTCAGGTTAAACATGTTCTCACTTGACTACATCACCCTGACTTCTCTATAGAGAAATTTTATCCATAATATTTAACCATTAGGTTTGTCAGTGACTTTTTTTTGTTTTGGGAAGTTGAGAAACCAGGAAAGAATTCTTAATGAAGACTGGGCGCGCTATGGTAGGCTTCAGTGGCTACACAGACGCGCACCAGAAGGGCTCTCTCCCTCGTCCTGCATCTTGCGCAAGGCCAGGCTGGATAACCTAGCGACTATTTGAAGACTACGCATTTCCTAATCACTTATGTATAAAGGAATAAGGCTCCATGTAAAAGAACGTAAAGAAAGTGCTACTAATGTGCCAGCAGAACTTTGGCCCTTTTTCCAAATAGTCATGGTGATCTGCGGCACTGTAGGCCCAGGTTTTGACTGGGCTCCTTAAGTGACTGACAGTGGCTTGGGGTAAAGAAGCATCTGTGGCCACCGCATAGCTGCGGGGACCCTATACAGCATGTCCTAGAATAACATCACTCTGACATTTTTTTTGTTATAATGTTGATAAGGAAAAAATAAAAGATTACTGGCTGGGGCCACTGTCTGGGTAGAATTTGCTTGTCTGCGTGATGCAGGGAGATGAATTTGCGTGCCCACATTGTCTTCCAGGAGTGGTGGTGTGGGTGTCAGCGTGCCTTACAGCGGAAGGGTATCCTGTCCAGGCTGAGTCCCTTCTCCCACCCTGAGCTGCCAGGCTGTGCTCGGGCCACCGTGACCCTGGAATAAGCAGATTGGAAAAATCACTATTTTATTTGTTTGTATTAATCTTTCTTAAGTGTATTAAGAGTAAGCTCACATTTATTTCATGTTTAATATTAGAAATGTCTTGGGTTTTTATTTAGAAGTTTGGTGTTTTGGTGGCCAGAAATAAGCCATAGGATTTACCTTAGGTTAATTTACCACTATGGTAAAATTGGTTTTAAATTATGCATTTTTTCACTTAAAGTCCCAGTTTCCAAGAACCTATGAACAACATTAAGTGAGAACTCACTGTGTAAGGATGAAACCTGTGGTCTGGCTTTATTAAAACTATTCTCCAATCAGCTGACTTGACTACCTTTTCTTTCAATACAAAGGTGTCTTCTATGTGACAATCATACAATGTTATGTGAAATTTGAAAATCTCTCAAAACACCACCCCTTCTATTTCTAAACTTTTCATTACAGTGTAATATGTATAAGTATTCTATTTTTAAAAAAGGAAATTTGAAAAGAAGCAATTGTTATTTAATGCAAATGTGTGAGAGTTGTGCATGCTTTGTCTATGTCAGAGGTCCCCAAGCATAGCCTCCAGCCCAGCAGCACTGGGATTCATCAGAAATAAAAGTTCTCAGGCCCCTGAATCAGAGACTCTTGGGTGGGGCCCAGCAATCTGTGCTTTGAAAAGCCATCCAGGGCATTCAGAAACAGGCTGGTTTGAGAAGCACTGATAGAAGTATTACGTAACACGGTCAGCAGGCAGCTAAGCTTCCTACCTAGGAGGTCAATTGAATTCTCGGTAAACTAAAGGTCAATTATGTCATCTTCTCAAGATGATACTTGTAGAAAGACATTATGTCCTTAAATAAACATCATCACTGTAGTCATCAAACACAATTTAAATAAACATGCTGTAGAAATCATTATACACATTCCTGTCTTACTCCCCTGGACTAAGACAGACCTGATAGAATGGTCAGTGATAGAGTGGCCCGCAGACCCAGGGCTGGATGCAGAGACAGGAGCCCACAAGCAACGATCATGCCAGTTCATTGCATGGCCAGACCTACAGACGAATTTCAGGTGTGGTCTTTCGGTAGACTTTTCACAGCAGACTGTGACTACAAGCCAGTGGTGATGGATTTAACTGATACTTTATTTTGCTATGTATGATGCACACTCATGTTTTTGGCTCAAACTTTCAGGAAAAAAAAATATTTCCTTTTAATTTTTTTAAATTCAACTATTTATTTATTTACATTTAGAAACAAAACTGATTATCGTATGGATATTGTTATTGCTTTCTAGAATTACACTTCTAATGCATAAGCGTAAATAAAAGAATTAAAAACATTTATATAGATTAGGAATTAGTACTACCCATGTGTAATGTGCATCCTTATTTTCCCCTCAAAAATTTGGGTAAAAATGTGCAGATGATCACAGCAAAATATGTTATGTCTTTACAGGCAACCTGTTCATCCTGCTAAACTGTTTCCCTACAGGCAAACCTATAGGCAGGAAAAGAAGTCAGGTCCTCAGTGAATCCTATTAAGCCACTTTCAGTTACCTTACATGGAAATGGTTATGTGAAATAAAAGGGAAAAATCACATTCAAAATATATGTACAAATGGGTCCACATATATTAAACACACATTGAAAGTAAATTTGAGATTATGATAATTATTTAAAATTCAAAATTATAAGGTTCCCTTTCTCATCAATGTTGCCAATGTACCTACTGAGTCAGAAGGGTTGGGTGTCTGAAGCCCAGAAGGGCTGGATTTCAGCCCAGACTCTGCCACAGACTACTCAGCTGGCCGGCCTAATCTAAGTTTCTACCCTTTCAAAGCTTCAGGCCTATCATTGATGAATTGGAACTCACACCTGCCCTTTGATCTCACAAGACTGTATTGACTAATAATGAAAATAACTTATGAAAGGACTCTACAAACTGTAAAATTAAAAAAAAAAGAATTATTTTAATGGGTACTTGGCAGTTCTGGACTCAAGCAATCATATTCATTAAATGTCCTCTGTAGGTAGTGCCTAGTAATAGCTGATGAGAAAGTGGAACATCAGCCAAACTAGTCTCGCTGAATGTGTCCTAGGTAGCACTACAACACTGACACAATTACCAGGGAGATAGCAGAAACAGAAGCACATGAATACAAAAACTTGCATTTATTGAGCACTTACTGTGTATCAGATGCCAGGTAGCTTTTCATAAATCAGGTCATTTAATTATTATAGCAACTCTAATAACAGTCACTTTCCCCTTTTACATCTGAGTAAAGCTGACCAGTGACACAATAAGTGGGGAGCTGTGATTAGAATGGGTCTGTACCATTTCTAGCAGCACAGTTTTACTCCTTTAAGTCAGCCCTATGTGCCCACACACCACGCCATCCTCTGATAAAATAGAGATATGACCCTTAGCATTTTCAAGGTGGCCTTCAGGGCCTTTCTTGTTCTTGTCTTACTGATCTGAATCTAGCTTGGAGTCTTCAGTTACTTCAGTCTCTCTTGTTCAGAAATGTCAGGTGGCTGTGACTCCACAAAAATGCCTAACTTTTTGATGCAGCTACAGCTCTCTGTTGATATTTGAGCTTGTAATTTGAGGGAAACTGAAAGGTTAGTGTTTTCAGTGTCTTGTTTGTTGGGAGAGGCAAAAAGATGCAACACTTCCCCCCTTATGAAATCAGGCAATGCTTTCCTGGAGGACTCACCAATTCCAGCTGCACCTTAGGCACTAAATAGTATGGTCAACAAGACCTGAGGCTAATCACATATGGTCTCTCAACTTCAGTTTCCTTGCCTGTCGAATGGGGTCAACCATAGTCGTTACCTCATTGACTGCTCTTTGATGTACAGTTGTTCTGAGTTTCAGTGGAATCTCATGATTAAGCTGCAGGCCGAGGTGACAAATATGCAGCATTCCAGCTGGGTTTAAAGGACTGTTCTCACTATATTCCATTGTTCTAGAATTAAGGAAAATCACACAGTGAAGTAATACATTGACATATACCATAGACGTGATTGAATTTGTTACCGTTTCAGTCTACCATTTCCCGTCTAGTCCCCAAAATAACTCCATCACTTGATTCAATCAAGGCCCATTTGGTCTTCATATTTGCATGTGGCCCAGTTTTTCACTTTGGGAGCCCCACCCTTGAAGGCTCTTGTGTGGAACCCCCAAGATGTCTCTTGGATCACCTAAAGTGGCATTAAGTACGTTCACATTGCTGTGCAAACATCATCACCATCCATCTCCAGAACTTTTTCATCTTCCCAAATGAAACTCTGTACCCATTAAACATTAACTCTTCATTTTCCCCTCCCCTAGCCCCTGGTGACCATTATTCTATTTTCTCTCTTTATGAATTTGACTAATCTAGGTAACTAATGTAACTGAAATGATACAGTAGCTGTGCTTTTGTGACTGGCTTATTTCACTAAGCACAATGTCTTCAAGGTTCATTCATTTTGTAGCACGTATCAGAATTTCCTTTCTTTTCAAGGCTGTATAATATTCCATGGTGTATGTATGTAACACAGTTTGCTTATCTATTTATCAGTGGATATTTGGATTGCTTCTACCTTTTGGCTATTGTGAATAATGATGCTATAAATATGGGTGTGCATACCTCTGAGTTTCTATTTTCAATTATTTTGCTTATATAACCAGAAATAGAATTGCTGGATTATAATGGTAATTCTATATTTAACTTTTTGAGGGTCCACTGTACTGTTTTCCATGGTGGTGACCATTTTACATTTATACCAACAATGTTCGAAGATGGCAATTTCTCCACATCCTTGCCAGTGCTTGTTATTTTCTTTCTTCTTCTTTTTTAAAAATCATATCCATCCTGATGGGTGCGAAGTAGTATCTTACTGTGGTTTTGATTTGCATTTCCCCAATAATAAGTGATATTGAGCATTTTTGCAAGTGCTTGTCGGTCACTTGGATATCTTCTATGGAGAAATGTCTATTCAAGTCCTTTGCCCACTAAGTATACAAAATAATTTTTACTGTCATTAAGGAAACTCATTTCTTATAATTCTTTAATATATATAAAAATATTTTTATCTTATCCCAAGGCTAGTGTCCTTTATCAGCCCACATTGATTTGGGAGATGTTGAGGAAAAATATAAAGAAGCTGTAAATACGTCATGTAACATGCATATACACATCATATTTATTAATGACATGCATTTGAGCGACACGCTGAACATATGCCAAGTTACCACATCTTATAAACCATATTTAGCCAAATCTGGGAGAGCTCGAAATTCACTCAAAGGTGAAGCAGAAGTTGAATATCAAAGATTACACTTCTGGATATAGAAATAAATGGCATGTTGTCAAAAATTTAATTAGAGTTATAATTTTACCCTTAAATTCTCTAGTGATCAATAGTTTAAAATTTAACATTATTGTGCAGGAACAAAATTTGTCAATGTTGTTCATCTGTGAAATCACTTTTGTAGTCATTCTACTGTGCATTCGCCAGACTAAACTGTCACTGGCACATTGAACAATGGCACTAATCTTTTGTACATAACAAAATAATTCAGGAAAATGGTTTCAGTACCATATTTCCTTCAAAAAATTGTGCACTTAGAAAAATATCAAAAATACCTATGTCTTCACCTTGACCATTTTGGCTCAGCTGGTCAGGCATTGTCCCACAAAGTGAAAGGTCGCCAGCTCAATTCCTGGCCAGGGCACATGACTAGGTTGTGGGTTCGGCTTTTGTTCAGGGCATGCACGTGCAGGAGGCAGCTGATCAATGTTTCTCCCTCACATTGATGTTTCTCTCCCTCTCTTTTTCCTCCCTCCTATAAATAAATAAATACTATAAATAAATGGGTTTTTTTTTAAAAAACCCTCTCTTCAATTACAAAAAAATGGTTGGCAGACCATAGTAAATATTTTGACAAGCTTTTCCTCCTACTTTTCCTCCCACCCCCTACATTCTTTTAGCTGAGTTAATAATCAAATTAACGGAGACATTAACAGGAGAAAATGACCAAAGTTTATTATGAATGTACATGCAGAGATGTGGAGTCATAAGATATGAGCCCCCAAAATGCACTGGGCAGTTGAGGTTTATACATCATTGTGGACAAAGGAGTGAGGAGGCAGGGGTGTGAGATTTCAAAGAAAATAGGCCATTTACAGGCAGTTGAGGAAGAGCTGACCACGTGTGAAAGGCAAACTTTTGCTAGGCAAACCAGAACCAATGGGACACAAGGAGTGATCTAGTTAGCAGGCCCTGCTTGGAGCCGTCCTATCTACCACACTTCATTCATATTGGGCTACGCTGAACGCCAAGATTTCCTTCCTGGAGCAGGTCTTCCCAACAGAACCTCTTGGACAGGAAAGGGGTTGGGTCAAACGTTCTTTCCCATTCTTTTGTTTCTTAATAAACTGCTTTGAGTCAATATCCCAAAAGGCAATTTTAGGGTGGCAAAACTTTGATCCCCTTCACTTTTAATGTTGAGTGTCTATGGGAACAAATCTATGAGAAATTGTTTTCCTGTGCCATCTATTTTTAAGTTTATTAGAATGAACAAAAGACAATTTGGGTACCTACTTTTTGTCTATGAGTTCTTTTTTTCCCTACTGTTTTTACACTACTAATAGTTTTAGGCCATGTACCCAGGAGTGCAATTGCTGGGGAGTTGTCAAATTTTTAAATTAATAGGTATCTAAGAGATCATCTGACACTATGAATTCACTTATGTGAGGCTCAATTAAACCGGTACGTGGCAAGGCTAAAAGTAAATGTCAAGCCTTCTGGATCTTGTTTCTGTGCTCTTGACTCTAAGAAATAAAATAAAAAGAGGTGTTTGTGCATTTATTTGCTACAGAGGTGCTTGTGCATTTATTCTCAATATGCCCTATGGAAGTATGCTCTTATACCTAATTAAATGACACCACAATGTTATTTATTGACTAGGCATTTGCATGATGTTGCAAGAACACAGGACTAGAAATCAGAAGACTTCTGCTGTGCTCTGTGTTCAATATTTTGTGGCCACTGTACACCTTACTTAACTTCCTTTCTCCACCTCTTCCTTGGACCTTTCTTTGGCCCAACAAACTTCCCATTTAACATCTCCAGTTGGCTATCTTACAGGAATATCAGTTTTAACAAATCCAGCATTGAACTTTTGTTCTATTATACTCCCTCTTGCACTCCCCCAGTCCTTTCCTCCTCAATAAATAACATCTTGATGTGAAATAGCTCAAGACAAAACCTGAGTGTAATTCTTGTTTGTGTACATGTGTGTTTGTGGGTTTGATATTTTCCCTCTTACTTTTTTAAACTTTTTTGTTTTCAATTATACTTGACATTCAATATTATATACAGTGTAATGGTTAGATATACAATGTAATGGTTAGACCTTTCTATAACTCACAAAGTGATTCCCCCCATGATAAGTCTAGCATCTCCCTGACACCATAAACAGTTATTACAATATTATTGACTATGCTGAACTTTATATTCCCATAACTATCTTACAACTACCAATGGATACTTCTTAATCGCTTTACCTTTTTCACCCACCATCCCAACCCTCCGTCCACCTGGCAACCATCAGTTTGTTCTCTGTATCTGTTTCTGTTTTATTACTTTTAGATTCCACATATAAGTGATAACATATGGTGTTTGTCTTTCTCTGTCTGATTAATTTCACTTAGCATAATACCCCTAAGTCCATCCATGTCACCAAAAATGGTAAGATTTCATTCTTTTTTTATGGCCAGGTACTATTCTATTGCATATCTGTACCACATCTTCTTTATCCAATCATCTACAACGAACATTTAGGTTATTTCCATATCTGGCTCTTGTAAATATTGCTACAATGAACATAAGGATACATATAGTTTTCCAAATTAGTGTTTTGTATTTCTTCAGATAAATACCCAGAGGTGGGATTGCTGGGTCATATGTTAGCTCTATTTTTAATTTTTTGAGGAAAAATTTGCAATCCCACCAACAGTACATGTGGGTTTCCTTTTCTCCACATCCTCACCAACACTCATTTTTATTGATGATAGTCATTCTGACAGATGTAAGATGATATCTCATGAGTTTTTAAATCCTCACCTAAGTTTATTGCTTTTAGAAAGAGAGGAAGGGGGAGGGGGGAGAAAGAGAGAGAGATGACAGAAAAACATTGATTGGATGCAGTCTGACTGGGGATGGAACTGGCAACCTAGGTATATACCTTGACTGGGAATCAAACCCCAAAACTGTTGGTGCATAGCACAATGCTCCAATAAACTTAGCTGCCCAGCTAGGACCTCATATGGTTTTAATTTGCATTTCTCTGGTGATTAGTGATGTTGAGTATTTTTTCACATGTCTATTGGCCATGGGTATGCACTCCCTTGAAAATGTGTATTTTTCTGATCATTTTTTAATTGGACTGTTTTATTTTGTTTTGTTTTGTTTTCATGGTGAGTTGTGTGAGTTCTTTATAAATTTTGTATATTAACCCCTTATCAAATGTAGCATTGGCAAATACATATGTTCTACCAATCAATAGGCTGTCTTTTCATTTTGTTGAAGGTTTCCTTTGCTGTGCTAAAACTTAAGTTTGATGTAGTCCCATTTGTGTTATTTCTTCTTTCATTTCCCTTGCTGTAGGAGATAGATCCAAATAATAATAATATTACTACACAATGTCAGAGAGTTTACTGCCTATGCTTTCTTCCTGAAGTTTTGGTTTTGAATCTTACATTTAATTCTTTAATCCATTTTGAGTTTATTCTTGCATATGGTGTAAGAAAATGGTCTAGTTTTATTTTTTTGAATGTATCTATCCAGTTTTCCCAACACTATTTATTGAAGGGACTGTCTTTACCCCATTCTAACCTCCTTTGCTATAGGTTAATCATATAAGTATGGGTTTATTTCTTGGCTCTTTATTCTTTTCCATTGATCTATGTGTCTTGTTTTTATGCCAGTACCATGCTGCTTTGATTATTGCAGCCTTGTAGTATAGTTTGATATCAGGTAGTGTTATGGCTCCAATTTTGTCCTTCTTTCTCAAGAGTGCTGTAACTATTGGGGTCTTTTGTGGTTTCATATAAATTGCAGGATTATTTCTTTTAGCTCTCTGAAAAATGCCATTGGTATTTTGATAGGGATTGTGTTAAGTCTATAGATTGCTTTGGATAGTATGAAGGTTTTAACAGTGTTAAATCTTTCTAACCATTAGCATGATATAAGCATCCATTTATTTGTATCATTTTCAATTTTTTTCCTCAAATCTTACAATTTTATGAGTACAGGTCTCTTAGCTCCTTGGTTAAATTTACTCCAAAGTATTTTACTTTTCCGTTTCTTTGGTGTAATTATAAATGATATTGTTTTCTTAATTTCTCTTTCTGATAGTTAATATTGGTATATAAAATGCAACCAATTTCTGAATACTAATTTTGTATCCTACTACTTTGCTGAATTCATTTATCAGTTCTATTAGTTTGTGTGTGTGTGCTCTTTAGGGTTCTCTATATACAGTATCATGCCATCTGAAAATAATGACAGATTTCCTTCTTCCTCTTAAATTTGGATGTCTTCTTTTTTCTTGTCTGCTGTAGCTATGACAAGATTAGTTTCTTTTCCTTTCTTCTTTTTTTTTTCCATTGAAACATCAATCAATTGCCTCTCACATGCCCTCTTGCAGATCCTCTCACAGGGGATCTGAAAGAGGGTCTGGATAGGGGGGATAAATGGTAATGGAGAAAAAAATAAATACAAACAAAATAAAATTCTTTTTTAAATAGCAGTTTTCACAATATTTATTATTATTGCAGCATTTACTCTGATAACTACAAATTTATGTAGAACTATGACAGAATTTCAACATAGGAAGCATATTAAGGAGATTGCCTCTTAAGTTACATTTAGAATGCTTAATTATATTTGAAAGGGTATCTTCAGATAATAACAAACCCATGCCAAGTTTATTTCTATTATTGAGACTGTCACACTGATTAGATGCTCTGAGAACCTGTGCACACATATGATCACTGAGCAGCAAAGTCTCAGTGATGCTAGAAATGATACTGAAGCAAACAATGGGTTGTTTGGCCTTCCAAAGGCTAAAATCAAAGCTAGAATTAAATAGCAAATTTGGGTTGAGCACCAAGGCTGAAGTCAAGTGCCATTACCTCCCTAATATATGCATTATTTCTTTCTATAACAGCAGGAAGATAGAAATGAGAGCTCTATGAGTGTGCGGATTCATGTCCATCTAAAGTGCCATTAAATTGCAGGGGCGGGGGGCGCAACCGCCATTTCCATTTTTTGAAGAACAGTGACAGCTAAAGAGAAAGAATTCAAAGGCAAAGTTATTTGGAAGTCAGCTGATCTACTAACATTACTCTTTACATCAGTAATTTGGGATGCTCAGAATAGACAATTATTTAATACATTCTCTGTTGAGTTTACTTATTGAATTTTTCCATGTACCAGCCACTGTCTTGTTACTTTTCAAATATTGCTTCTTCAATTCTCACAAGAATACATCAGAAAGGCACTTCTATTTTATTATTTCTACTTCACAACTATGGAAACCAAATCAGAAAGAGGTGAAGTAATTATTCAAAACCCACAGATATGTAGTGGCAAAGCCTGGGATTCAGAGCCCAGGCCCTACTGACTCCACCTCATGGCCTGGGTACCTGTGAGTTGAGAAAGATGGCGGCATTGTCCCATGATTGGCATTAGTATTTTCTCTCAAGTTTCAGGCTTGGCGACCTCTGCCAGTGGTTTTTGTCCAAGAAGATTGGAGGTGCAGGGGGAGACTGAGATTCTAAACTTGCTGAGGAGGGGAGGAAAGTTGAAGACTTAGAGGGGAGGGGAGAAATAAAGGGTAACAGAGGAACAGTAAATAAGAATATAAGAATGTGCACTGGCTTCTCTAATTTGCCTTGGGAAAGGCAAAGTTTACCTCACTCATTGAACAATATCTTGTTTCAAAAAGCAAAGCAAAATAATTATTAAATAATCAATTAGTTAAGTCAAGTAAACATTTTTTCTTCTTCCTCCTCACCGTCCTTCTTTCTCCTTTTCTCTCCCCTTCCCCTCTACTCTTTCGTCAAAATACTTCACATCTTTGGACTTTGGTTTCTTTGATTTTTAAAATGCGAATATCAATACCTACTTTACAGGGTTGTTTGATTAAATTGGACACAAAAGCACTTAGCAAAGTGCCTGGTACATAGGTCTCAAAATGTTTCAAAATGAACCACATTACCACTGAGAGAAACTGGGTGAAAGGTACGCAGAACCTCCCTGTACATTTTTTTTTTGCAGCTTCCTGTGAATTTGTAATTATTTCAAAATAAAAAGTTAAAAAATGTATTAGCTATCTCGTGTGTGAATTGTATTGTGCTAATATAATTGTGCTAATATTTTTCTTGCCAAATGAAGGAATGGAGGACCAGGAACACAGTTTTGTTACAGAGAGATACACAGAAAGATGAAATTAGGATAGAGGCATTTTCTTCTTAGTTATAGAACCAGAGGGCAGCATTAGTGAGAAAGGACCTTAGAATCAAGACATAGTTTAATCACCGTTTATCTGGCTTTGAATGTGTGGTTTGCTTATGTTATTTTCTCCTGGTTCAACTTGACTCATCCATTCAGATTCAGAATAATAAGCATTTCCTCAGCACATACTCTATATACTGCCAACATCTGGGTATCCTCTTCCACATTGCTTTGAATGTGATTACAACTAATACTTTCTGCATCAAGGGAAAGGTATTAAGAAAATTAACACTGCCATTGTAATCCATTTAACCCTTAACTATTTTCACATCTTAGTTTTTTTTAATAAAATTAAAATGCATGCAACAAATTGTATAGGATGACTTACCTCTGCTTAAACAACTACAAAATTGCTCAGTGGAGAATCCTTTTGGCTCTGCTAACCTGGAGCACAGTGAAAAAGCACTGGAGTACTTACATGGTGCTGCATAAGAAACAGAGGATTTATTTTCTTTTATACTTGGTTTACAGTGGTGGTCCTAACAGGATGCACTCTTGTGCTCAGAATATGCTAAGGAACTTGCAGCTTTGGTTGAAAGCGGAACAGAACTTAGCTCTATTGCATTCTATGGGCCATTTTCAACTCCTGTAAATGGAGAAATAACAGCCTGAATAGGAATAACTCTGGATGGAGCTCAGTTCTGTAGTTTTTGTTCCTTTACTTTTTCTTCCTTCTTTCCTTCCCTCCTTCCCTCCCCTCCCTTCCTTCCTTCTCTACCCCTTCTCTCTCTTCCCTTATTTCCCCCTCCCTTTCTCTTTCTAAGATGGTATCAGAAAATACATGTTTAGCTGAAGTCAATAAAAAGGGATCCAGTGTTTTTGAAAAATAAAGCCAAATTATGAAAGCTCTAGAAAAGGCTAAGATTTCACATTTCAGAATGTCATCTTGACATGGAGCCAGAAGTGTAGAATGAAAAGATAAGACAAATTTCACACATATATTTACTTTTATAAAATTTACCCAAAAACATATAGAGGGTTTAGAAAAGAGATTGGTAATAAATAAATTTAAAAAAAGGAAAACATTTGTTTTTTACTTGGGGGTGACAGTCTGTCAGGGATATCTCATGAACCTGTCTTAAAAAAAAAACACCGATGTAAATAAATGTTAAAATTTTGTTTAAAAAGCATTTGTATCATGTTTCTTCATTTTCAGATTGATTTTTTACTATTGAAAACAATAACTAATAATCTGCCTTTTATGTACTTTCAGCTTCAGGAATGATCATTCTGAAGAAAAAAGTAAATGGTTCCATTACCAATATAAACATTAATAAATGGGATAGCATCAAGCAATGCCAGGTAGGTTATGCGTATTAGCAATAATTTTCCCATATTTATTATATTTGTATTTAAAGAACAAATTAATTAATTTCTAAGTTTTCTTGGCTACTAATGAAAATTGTCACTGTCATTTGAAAGGGGACTTATTCTGAAAACTTCAGGCCTTACTAGACACATAATTGGATAGTACTTTTTTAAAAGTTGACTTGTGACACTCCCTCTATTTTACACATTTCAGGGGCAGACAGGCTAAGAATTCAGACATCATGTTGTAGTCTGACCACTAAATAACACACGGTGCCTCCAGTTTACCCACAGGCTATATTGTAAGTGAAACTGGAGTAAGGGTACATAGAATAAATATTGCTATTCTTTGTTTAAATATCATTTTTTATAATGAGGGAACAGAGTACATTTCATAAATACTGGTTTAAACACCATTAATCCTATCTTTGAGAAAGGAGAGGGAGAGAAAATCAAAAGTAAAAAACGTGTATTCATGCTGAATCATGAATGAAGATACCCTCACTGAAATGTCTGCAAAAACTAGTCTGGTTAATGCAGATAAGATGGTAACCATGTTGCATAGCTCTTGAACAATATACAGTACAAAGTTATACAGGGCCTCCACCTTCGCTGCCTTCCCAGAGAATAATGAGATAAAACTTATGGGGGCCTAGCTATGAAAGGCAGTCAGTTATTGTGTCCCAGGCTAGAATTTGGTATATATATAACCTCTATTTATTTTATCATGATCACTGAGAATTATACTGGGTACATCCTTCAGACAGTTTTGTCTTTATATATAGCTGAAGAATAGCTGGCACTCTAAATTTTATGTTGTTTGGAGATCATCAGTCTTGAGCCAAATCCTCTTCCTTCCTCCTTCCACCCAGAACTGCTAAAGTGGTAGGTGTCAACAAATATCCAGCAGGGCAAAACTGTCACAGATTGAGTCAATTGGGGCTGGTTTCTGCTAATGGTTCGTGAATTTCTAACTCCTTGTTATTTTGATAGTTGGTGTCAGCTGAATTCATACAAGGGCATTCTGCAAGGAAAAAAGAGAAATATATGATTATTTAGACTTTAGTTTTTATTCTGTATTTGAGAACATTGGACACTCACCTGGAGTTATAGACTGTATTTCAATTTTTGTTATGCTTGTAAGTTTAATACTTAATACACAATGTGTTCCATATTTGGCAGGGAAGTTTTTATTACAGGGATTTATGAATTTCAGGGGATCTAATTCTTTAGATTGAGCCTTCCTTGGTTAATACCACATACAGAAAGGAAGAACAAGCTGATTAACTAGAATTCCCCCTCTTCCCCAACAGACCAGACCCCCAATGTAGCGTCAATTAAACAACTCTTTGTTTTGTTCTCCATTTTATCACTTTGGAGGCTTTGCATAGAACTGGAGGTGGAGATAGGACAGTGTGAAAAGGGATAAAAAAATAACTTTAGCCTCCACTTTGCACTTGGGAGCCTCAGCTAATCACACACATGTAAAAAAAGGGTAAAAAATCTGTGATAAAGAATTCAGTTGAGCACCTCAAGTACTACCAAAATTATTTAACTAATTATTTAAAGGAAAAAAAACTAATCATAGGCACTCTTCATTGAACACCTCCTAGATACTAAGTACTGTGCTAGGTTCCTTACATTTTTCATTAATTCCAAAAATTCCAAGAGGCAGTTATTATCATATTTCATTTCACAAATGGGTCACCTGCCTACTAAGTAAATGGCAGAATTTAGATCCGAACCCAGGCCTTGCCAACGCCCTTGCTGGGGGATTTTTGCTTTGTCAGCTCGGGATTAGAAGGGCATTGGGGTAATAACCTGGGTCTAAGACTTAAAGGTGCTGGGCGTGAAAGCTGGCCTGAACAAAGATAATTTTGTCATTCAAAGGCCAGGCAGCCCGGCCCTGGGCTTTGTTACCAGCTACTTCGCGACCGGCCCCGGGTGCGCGGGGAGGCGGTGCTTCCTCCGCCCGGAGGGTGGAACCTGCGCCTCCGCGGGGCCTCGAATCGCCGCCTCCGACGTACGTGCAGTCCAGGGGAGGGGGCGAGGGACAGCGAACGGTACGCCCGCGGAGAAGGGCTGAAGCCGACGAGGTGGTGGGCGAGGCCGGTGACCCAATAAAGCGAGTTGGGCCGCGGGAGGCCCTGCCCGGCTCCGTTTCCCGGCGCAAGCCACAGGGCCCCGGGCCGGCGGCAGCTTGCGCCTCCCTCGCTACTCTCGGCTTGAGGGCGCCTCTGGCCGAGAGTGTGAGCGCGCGCCGCCGGGCCGAGCTGGGAGCGGGATAGGCGGGAGGGAGTACGGGCCGCCCCGGAGCGGACAGGCGAGGCGGGGCGAGGCCAGGAGCCTAGGGCGCCCGCCCATCCACTGTGCCCGGGAGCCGCTCCACCGGCGGCCTAGTCCGGGGCTCGGCCCGCCCCGCGCGCGCGCGCGTGCGCGCGCCTCCGCCGGCTCGTCCCTCCTCCTCGCCGCCCCTCCCGCGCGCGTCCACCGGCTTCCCGGCTCGCGCCGCTCCATGTAGCCCCGGATCCCCGGGAGACCGAGGAGGAGGGGGTGACCACAAGATGGCGGGTACGTGGCCCCCTGTTATCCTGGCGGCGCGACGGCAGTGGCGCCTCCCCGCGTCCGCCCGTCCGCCCAGAGTGGGGTCGGGGCCGGCGCGGGGTCCCGGCGCGGGGAGGCGCCGCGGGGCAGGGACGGAGGGTGGGTGGCAGGGCGGCAGATCGCTGGGGCGCTGACCGGGCCTTTCTTTTCTCCCCTCGGCGCAGACCTCTCGCTGCTTCAAGAGGACCTGCAGGAGGACTCGGACGGATGTGAGTGCGCCCGCCCAGCTGTCGTCCCCAGCTTACGGAGAGCTGCCGGGAAGGGAGGGCGGGCGGGCGGTGGCGGCCTGGGCCCGGCCTGGAGTGGGGATGGGCTCGACGAGGCGTGGCCCTGGGCAGGCCAGGGTTGCGGTTTTGAGGGAAAATTGAGCTTTCTGGACGAAACGGTGTGCTCCGGTTCCGATGGTGGAAAGAGATGCCCCGTGTAATACTTCGAATTGGATTCTGCCCTATCGCCTACCCGGCTCACTACCCCCAAATCTCCGGCGGGTTCGAGAACTGCCCGGCCGTCCGTTTTGGAAGAAGAAACTAGTTGGCAGAAATTTGATTTAGGAACTTGGGGTGTGTTTTTCTCCTTTGAGTGCCTTCCGGGGGCCTCCCCCATCCCCTCAACCCTCCTGGGGAAGGAAGAAGCTATAAGGAAGGAAGGTGTTTTTTTCTTATAGTAGCTCGCAAGTGTTCCACAGCGGCCAGCCGTAGGGCAGCCTGGTCTCTGCTAGCCGCCTGGGTTCAGTTTCCTCCCCTTCTGATTGTATGGAGATCACTTACCTGTAATTTCACTTTAGCTCTTAGCAGTTTTTACATTGCTCCCTGTCCATTTTACTTGTGGATTACGGGAAGGTTAGAAGGCGTGCCCTTGGCAGGAGTTACTAAATCTGGAGAGCCTACTTCTTTAATGCAAATATTCACAAATTACCCAGACCACTTTAAATATTACAATTTTAGCTTAATTCTTTGAGATATTGAAGTTTTAAAAGAGTTGATACTTTTGTTTAAACAAAAACTTTGACATTGTTTCCAGAATAGTGTCACAAAGGAATTGTTCATTTCATATGTGTTCTTTTAGCATCAAAAGGTAATTTGGAAATTGTTCTGATTGAAAATGATAACCATGGTAGAATTTCTGGTGTATTTAGGGGAAAGCCTGCCTGATGCTGAGGTTTATTGTGCCTAATACTTATATAAGTAATTCAGAGATGGCTACGGTTTGAAATTGCTCTTTTAAATATTGTGTGATTCCTAGTATTGTCTGTTTTTGTTTCCCTTGCCCAAATTAAGCTTAATTTTTAAATTCCTGGGTGTTTTGAGTGAATAAGGGGAATTTACAATTTAGAAGTATTCTATGAAAAGTCATTATTTTGAAAGTAATGTAACCATATGCAAACTTATCTTTTGCTAAGTATGTTTTTTTTTTAAGTAAAAAGGGAGTACTCATATAGTGAAGGACAGCTTTTATTTCATGTAATGTTTTACCACAAGTCTGCTAATCTGACTACTAGTAAAGTAAAATATTTAAGGCAGCTATTGATTTCCTGCAAAGTTAGGTTTAGAGAGGTAGCTCTGTTTGTTATCTCGAAACAGGCTCCTCATGCTTGTATTTTGCTTCAAGACTTTATAAATAAGAGATATATTCATTCAGCAGGTGTTTAGGAATGTCTGGAGTAAGATCCTATTTGTATTAATTTTTTTTTTCACTTGGGTGCCATGCACTCTTAAAGGATGGGCTGCGTGATCACTTTTGTTGTGTCTGACCTTTAAGGGAACATAGTCTAGAGGGAAAAGCATATCTGTGAAGAACTCAACAATGATTTATTCATGAGCTTCAAGATTTCTGCTTGGTACGGAGGATATAGCTGTGCAAAGGATAATCACAATTCATGCCCTCTAGTGGTTTGTAAGCAATTTTAATGTCGAGTGTGATAGTGAGTATCAGAGGCATTACAGCACAGTTAGTAGAGAGGACTCTGGAACCAGATTGTTTTGTTCCATTCTTGGTGTTGTCACTTTGGACAGACTCCTGTAACTCAACCTGTCTATGCCAATGATTTGTTATTTGTAAATTGATATGTAAATTTACGTACCTTACTGAGTTATTCAGAGCCTTATGTAAATTAATGCATAAAAAGCACTTAGAATAGCACCTGGTAAATAGTGACTATTATGTGTTTGTTGTTCACATGAATAAAGTGTAAGGGAAGCTTGAAAGAAAGAGCAGAGAGCCCTGGCCTTGTGGCTCAGTTGATTGGAGCATTGTCCCCACAAGCCAAAGTTGCAGATTCCATCCCTGGTCAGGGCACATACAGGAAGCAACTAATGGGTGCATGGATAAGTGGAGCAATGGGCTGATGTTTCCCTCTCTCTCAAAAGAAAGAAATCAATCAATAAAAAAGAAAAGAAAATGCAGGGAAGGAGATACTGATGTTGAACATTACAGTACAGAATTACTATAAACTTATAAAAGTTTCTAATGCTTGCAGTTAACTTTTTATAGGTTGATAGTTCCCATTGTGTGTGTGTATGTGTGTGTGTTTTAAATATTTAATTTATTTTTAGACAGAGGGGAAGGGAGGAAGGGAGGGAAAGAAACATTGTGTGTGGTTGCCTCTCCCACACCCCCTGCTGGGGACCTGGCCCACAACGCAGGCATGTGTCCTGACTGGGAATTGAACCTGCAAATCCACTGAGCCATACCAGCTGGGGTCTCATTGTGTTTTAATTTAGGATAAAAGTTATACATTTGAAGGCATGAATAGTTTATTTGCATATGTATAATTTTGTTGAAGACTTTGTTAGAATAATTGTTTATTTTTCTGTTTTTTTATAGGTGATAGTTTTGTAGATGATACTGTCACCCCTGGGAAACTGTCCCCTTATCCTTTTAGTTCTTCTGGCTGGTTAAATAAGAAAAAACATACATAGGTTAACAGGAGAAAATCAGATTTTATTACACATGGGTAATTTACATAAACATAAAAAGTCCAAAGACAGCGAGACAAAATGAGGTGTAAATGTCATTTTGGAGAAAGAGGGGCGGAAGAGGAGGCAGGTCTGGATTTCTAAAGGGAAATAGTCAACTCACAAGTTAGCTGACAGAGTGGTACACATTCTTGCTGCCTGTCAGGAACAATGGGACAGAGGGAAATTTAGAGCACAGATTTTTTTTTTCATGGATCCTTCCTGTATACCACTGTTAATTCATATGTGCTGAAGTGGTTATCCTAAGGTTCCCTTCCTCAAGCAGGGTTTTCCTATTGAATCCCTTTAAGAAGGAAAGGGAGAGATAAAACCAAACAAACAAAAAAACACTGCCTGAGTTTGTTGGTCTTTAATTGTTTATAGCTTGAAATAATCTGCATGCCAGGATGGTACATCCCAGGGAGAGCTCCCTACTCTGACATTACCTTTACCCAGAATACTCAGAAACAAGGGATCTTTGAATATATGGCCAGTTGAAGAACCACTTGCCTTCTATTGTGAAAAGAGAAAAAATGAGAGAGACACTTGCCAATGATGCCTAGGTTGAGGGCAAGATGTTTGGTAAGGGAATTAAAAAGCTTGTCACATCCTGGAGAAGCTGAAGAAGGTAGAGAACCAGAGATGTCAGCAAGAATGGACCTTGGGCTCCCCTTACATCTCGACTGTATCTTAATGTGTCCAATTTTCTGTCTCAGCCAACACTGGTATGCAGGCTGGCCTCCAGAGTAATTGTGCACCAGGTCCTGCCACTTCATCCAAGCTAGGTCTCAGTTGGCCTTGGAGATGGAAAGAAATTATTTTCTAGCCAAGCTTTAGAATCTCAATTGCCTTTCCTAAACACAGAACCTAGACTAAGGCAGAAGAGAGGGTAGATACTATTGTACAGGTGATCTGCAGCTGTTAGAATCTCAATTGCCTTTCCTAAACACAGAACCTAGACTAAGGCAGAAGAGAGGGTAGATACTATTGTACAGGTGATCTGCAGCTGTGGAGACTGAGAGAGGACCTAGGGTCTAGATCTTGGCGGGGGGGAATTGCCAGACCTTGGTAAGGGTCTCAGTTTTTATTATGATGTGTTTTATTTTAAACCCTAAAGTCTATATATATAGAGCAGTAGAATAGGGGAAAGGGTTAATCAGAAACTGAGTTGACTGATACCCCTGAGGAAAAGAAACAAAATCCTAGTATGTAAAAAATGGTGCATTGTGCAGGGTAGGGCAGAAGTAGGTTTGCAATTATGAGTATGTGAAACACAGTTTATTCTTGTGTTAATATTTATTCATTACTGTATTATTTTCCATATGAACAACTGAACCTACTTTAGCCCCATCCTGTATGTACATATCAAAAGATCAAAAGGTAAGTAAATAGAATCATTATTAGGTACTATTACAATTAACTAGAAGAAAATAATGCAATGAAAAACATGTTTGTTTTAGTTTAAAAGTAATACTATGTCATGAAACACACTTTGAATTTCAAAGTGAAAGCAAGCCAGTGATTCCATTTGAATAGGTGACTTCAGAGTTGGGTAAGCCCTTTCTTTTCCTTGAATAATGGGAGGCAGTGCAAAAAGGACAAATAGACTTTGAGAGAAAGGTACTTCACATTTCTATTGTCAGTTTTCCACAGACTCAATTTTGATTTACATTTAAGTTAATAGGTTTTCTAAAAGATGTGAGACAGGCTTAAGATACAATAAAATTTAATGAGTTAATGTTTGTAAAAATAATTTCATTGAAGGAGTTTGATTAAAATTCATTCTTATGAAAAGAACACATTGAAGACTATTTCAAAAGAATGATTGTGTAACACTTTATAGTAGCTTTCATAAACAGATTATTCTTCGTGGCAGCCTTGTGATGTGTAGGCTGTGGTATTCTGAAAATAATAAATAAGTCAACTGATACACAAAGGAACTAAATTATTTTCTCAGGGAAAACTCCTAAGTACCAGCCAGAATCTTAAGCTAGGCCTCCTAATTGTGAATATTGTATTTTAAATATTGTCTTTTCTTAAATTGCCCAGTTTATAACATTGAGCAGCCCAAGTTTCTTGTAATAGGCAATTTGTCTGAACTATGCTTAAAATAACCCTTGAAGATTAGTATGCTGCATATGGTTTAATTTATTCTAGATAGAGATAATTGGAATGGAGCTTGGCTATAGTATAGCTTATTTAATATTTATGTTTACTTTTCTTTTTGGAGCTGTATTAAGGCATATGCCATGTCACAGAATGTTCTATACTTGTTTAAGTTTTGGAATCCTTTTACATGGGTCCAGAACTAATTGAGTGTAACTACCTAAACTGCACTCCTTTCAAGGAGGATCTGGGCCTTCCAACTATTTTTAAAAACTAAAACTGGTTTTGATAAACTTCCTTAAGTCCTTGCCACCTTGGGAAGTACAAGCCAGGGAGGGAATCAGTGAAAAACCATAGGAAGGTGTTCTTGGAAGTCATGGTATTTATAGATTTTGTTAAATGAGTATTTGGAAGAGTGAGGCTTGGGACTTGGTACCAATGTTTTAATGCTACCAACAAGACTGGACAGGACAAATCTTCATTTAGATGGAAGATAATTGATATCCTAGAAAAGAGTGCTTAAAATGTCTTTAGGGGTACCAACATGTGTATAGAATCAGTTAATGATGCCTTAAGTGATCATTTCCCATATAGAATTTTTTTTAAAAAGGAAGATGTTGGGAACCGCCCTGCCTGGTTTCAGGAGCTGTGACCCCCCATGACTAAGGCTGAGTGAGCAACCTTTGGACCATAAGCCACTAAGGAGACAAAGCTTATCTCCCTGGCAGGAGTGCTGCTTCTGCTCCTTTTTCTGTAACTGGCCCCCAGTGCTTGACTGGTTAGTCAGTGACGGGTAAGATTCTCCAAGAGAGGAACGACCTAAGACAGGCACGATCACATGGAGGCCCCAGGGAAGGACTTGGGGGGCTATGGAGAAAGGGGGTGTTGGACCCTCACCCCTCGGCTTTGACAAAGCCTGAGTCCTCATTCTGCCTGCAAGTAGTCTCTTAACTTCTTGGCTGTCTTGCCTCCTCTGCCTGAATCCTGAAACGATGACAGAGGGCAGTGCAGCCCTGTGCTGGAGAGGGCTGGCTCCCCGGGTGATCAGGCCTGAGAAAGAATATATAAAATCCCGTGAAACCTGCTTTGCTAAGAATGTTCTTAATTAAATGATAAAGGCCTGAGCAGTAAATGAGTTTGTTTCCCAAACTTTTATAGCTTCTTAGCTAACAGACCCTGACTCAGAATAAGCCCTCGTAGTTCTTTGTGTGCTATCTATTGTTTGATCCTTACTGCCTGACAATGATTAATGAACTTTACCTGTATTCCTGTGCAAATTGATTCCAATAAAAACCTGTGAAGGGAAGGATTGGTACGCTCTCCCCTAGAGAGAGTGGCCAGGCCGTTCTGAGGCACCCTTCCCTTGAGAGGATAGCTGTGCCGTCCTCCACAGGACTCGGTAGTTTGTGTGAATGTATCTCATGTCTCATCCGTAACGCCACGGACACTGTGGGCTGGTGTCTGTGTCAGGAGAAGGCAGGGGAAACCCTTTGTAAATAAATATAGGTGTTGGCTGCCTGGGATTGTAGCTGCACAGACAAAAAAATAACCCCACCTAAATACATAGGTTTTTGTTTGTTTTTCCTGCGTATGAAAGATACACAGCTCTTGTTTAGGTAAAGTTCATTAGTCTGCTATATTTGTTTGGTCACTGGTTTGTTATTTTATCTCTGGTCCTTTTACCTCAGTTGCTCTTCTTATCAAAACAAAAAAAATATGTTTTTTAAACTATTATTACTTCATTCTTACATTTGCCTTATATTTTGGAATTTTTTATTTTTCTTTCTTGATAGCAAGCAGATTTTGCCATCAGCTACATGATATGGTGGGCATTCCCTAAACTTAAATTAGGGTGTTGTTTTGCTTTTAGCTTGGATCTGAAAATGAACCTAATTTAATAGTTTGGGAAGAAGAGTGAGGTGGCAGATCTATGTAACTTTGACTTAAGGAGGTTGAAAGGCCTGCATTCCCTACGTGGTAGACAGTTAGACAGACACGAGCAGAACAAGGAAGGCTGGGTAGAGAAGGTCACCAGGGTGGAAAGCCGCAGGTGCCTCACAAAGAGGAAAACTGGGAAAACAAGGACCTCATTCCCAGGATAACCATCCTCCCCTAGTGGGTGCTGGGTTACAAGTCATTCAGGTTAGACCCCAGACACCCTTAGAGGGGGAACAAAGAAGGGTGATGAAGAATAGCTCTTGTACATTAAGCCCCCAGAACAGTGAGGTTCTGACAGGCATCAGTTACATCCAGGCCTCAGTTGTGTTTAAGCTCTAGGCTCAGAAAAGCAGCAAAACCAGACAAGTGGTGTCACAGCTGCCTCAGGACTAGCTGTATTGACTGATGACCGCCTGGCCTGGTGCCAGCCAATCAGTGGAGAACACAACCGTGACAAGACAACCTGGAAAACTGATCAATATTTTATTGGGATCTTCCCTTGAGACCTCCCCTAAAATCTCCACCCTTGAAAGCCCTTAGGACAGAGGACCTAGTATACTCAGGAAGAGCATGCCCACACTTCCCACTTCCCCTCTTCCTCCCTGTAAGTGGGTTACCTTTACCTCTCTCCCTCCTAACCTCCAAGGGCCTTTTTTTTTTCCCTCTGTAATTTGTTTCCTGAGAGCCCATTTCTTCTATAGCTCACTTCTTTACCTTTGTGACTTTCTAAACAAACTTTCTCCTATAGTTTGAGTCTTAGCTCTGAATCCTTTTTTAGTTAGAACTTAAGTACGGAGGTTGCTCAACTGAGGTCTGGTCTAACTCTACTGGTCTCACACCTGGTTCCAGTTTCATTTTCACTGCCTCCAACACCCATAACTTCTAAGAAGCTGTACAGATCTTTCAGCTGGCCCATCACCTAAGGTTCCCCCTCTCCAAAACCATCCCGACTCTCCCAAGTCAAGTCTTAGCTCCTTACCTGCCTAGATTTAGGAGCAGACCTGTTTTTGGGCCTAATTGAGATCAGTGTAGTTGGTATTTGAGCATTACCGTGTTATAATTATGCAATATGCATGTATCCCGATATAGTTTTATGTAGGGGAAAGAGCACTGGGCTTCATAAAATCTTCAGACCAGGCTTCAAATTCTGACCCTTGACATTTATTCACTCTGTAATCTTTGAAATGTTTATGGGCTATTGGATTGTTTGGAGTTTTTGGCTATTAAAATAATACTGCTATGAGCATTCATCTACAAGTCTTCGTGGATATATACATTCTTTCTCTTGGGTATATATCTAGGAGTGCAATGGTTATTTATCTTTTTAAGAAATGGCAAGACTTTTTCCAAATGGTTATACTATTTTACACTCCCACCAGCAGTGTGTAAGAGGTCCAGGTGCCCTACACCATCATCAGCACTTGGTATGGGCAGTCTTCTTTTTAGCCATTTTATTAAGAGTGTGATTTTTTTTTTTCCTGTAGTTTGAATTTGCATTTCTTTAATGATTAATACTGCTCATCTTTTCATGTGCTTGTTTACCATCTGTATATCTTATTTGATGAAGTGTTTAAATTTTTTGGCCATTTTTTATTGGGTTGTTTTCCTGTTAAGTTTTGAGGGTTCCATATATATTCCACATACAAGTCTATTCTCAGATATGTGATTTGCAGATATTTTCCAGCCTGTGACTTGTCTTTTCATTGTCTTTACAGTGTATTTCAAAGTGCAGAAGTTCTGAATTTGATGTTGCACTTAATTATTTTTCAGAGATACCCTTTATCAGATTGAGAATTGACTGAGAACTACTTTGAATTTTGGAATGGATGTTGGATTTTGTCAATGCTTTATCTATGATTTTTTTGGTTTCTCGTTTTTTAATAGGATGAATTACATTGATTTTTAAAAGTAAATATTGTTACTTTTAGTGGGAATTTCAGATATACACAAAAGCTAATAAGCAATATATGCCTACCAGTTAACTTCATCTTTCATCTGTCCTTTTCTAACATCTGAACTTATGGGGGTGCATGGAGGGTGTAGCTATAGTACTTTAAAGATGTCTCAGGTATCATTTTGTTTTAACTATAAGTATTCAGTGATGTACTTGAAATGTGACGTTACAGTCTATAAATAGAAAGACACCTAAGGTTCTGGTAAGGTATGGTAATTTATGAAATTTTAAATGATTAAATTCTGGATGTCCAGCCAAGATGAAGGTATAGGTGGATACACTTTGCCTCCTCGCACAACCAAAAGAGGGACAACAACACATTTAAATACAAAAATAACCAGAACTACCAGAATATCAAACTGTATGGAAGTCTCACAACCAGGGAGTTAAAGAATAAACATCCATGTAGACCGGTTGGAGGGGCGGAGATGGGCATCCACTGCTGAGAGGACTCTCGGCAAGGTGGCGGCTGGCAGAGCAGGTGGTCCTACATTCGTGTGCAGATGAACTGGGAGGAACAACTAGGGAGTGAGACAGACCACTCAACCCAGGATTCCAGCATGGGGAAATAAAGCATCAAACCTCTGATTGAAAAAACCTGTGGGGGTTGCGGTGGTGGGGGGAACTCTTAGCCTCACAAGAGGGTTAATTGGAGAGAATCACAGGGTTCTAGAACATACACAAACCCACCCACCTGGGAATCAGCACCAGAAGGACCCAATTTGCTTGTGGGTAGTGGAGGAAGTGACTGGAATCCAGCCGAGAGCTGAGCAATTGTTCCTCCTTAGGCGCCTCTCCCCAAATACAGGTTACAAGGCAGCAACGTGGTTTGACCCACCCTGGTGAATACATAAGGCTCCACCCCTTGTAGAGTAACAGGCACACAGACAAAAAAGATGGCCCAAATGAAAGAACAGGTCAAAGCTCCAGAAAAAATACAGCTAAGCGACAAAGAGCCAACCTATCAGATGCAGAGTTCAAAACACTGGTAATCAGGATGCTCTCAGAAATGGTTGAGTATGGTCACAAAATAGAGGAAGAAGTAAAGGCTATGGAAAGTGAAATAAAGGAAAATGTAAAGGGAGCCAACAATGACAGAGGAAACTGGGACTCAAATCAACTGTTTGGACGAGGAGGAAGGAATAAGCATTCAACCAGAACAGAAAGAAGAAACTAGAATTCAAAAAAAATGAGGAGAGGCTTAGGAACCTTTGGGACAACTTTAAACTTCCAACATCTGAACATAGGGCTGTCAGAAGGAAGAGAGGAACAGCAAGAAATTGAAAACTGATTTGAAAATATAATGAAGGAGAACTTCCTTAATCTGGCAAAGGACATAGACTTCCAGGAAGTCCAGGAAGCTTAGATAGCCCCAAGGAAGTTGGACTCAAAGAAGCATGCACCAAGGCACATCGTAATTACATTACCTAAATTGAAAGATGAGAGAATCTTAAAAGCAGCAAGAGAAGAGGCCAGTTGCCTACAAAGGAGTTCCCATAATACTATCAGCTGATTTCCCAAAAGAAACCTTACAGGCAAGAAGGGGCTGGAAAGAAGTATTCCAAGTCATGAAAGGCAAGGGCCTACATCCGAGATTGCTTTATCCAGCAAAGCTGTCATTAAGAATGGAAGGACAGAGAAAGTGCTTCCCAGATGAGGTCAAGTTAAAGGAGTTTATCATCACCGAGCCCTTATTCTATGAAGTGTTAAAGTGACTTAATCTAAGAAAAAGAAGTTAAAAATTTGAACAGTAAAATGTCAACAAATACAACTATCAACAACTAAACCTAAAAAACAAAAGTTAGGTAAACAACTAAAACAAGAACCATCACAGAAATGGAGATCACATGGAGGGTTGTCATTGGGGAGGGGTGGGGGAGAATGGGGGGAAATGTACAGGGAATGAGAAGCATAAATAGTAGATACAAAATAGACAGAGGGAGGTTAAGAATTGTATAGGAAAGGGAGAAGCCAAAGAACTTACATGTATGACCCACGGACACAAACTAAGGTGGGGGAATGCTGGTGGGAGGGGCAGTGCAGGGTGGAGGGGAATAACGGGGAAAAAGAAATAAGACAACTGTGACAGCATAATCAATAAAATATATTTAAAAATGATTAAATTCTTTTTTTAAAGATTTTATTTTTAGAGAGAGGGGAAGGGAGTGAGAAAGAGAGGAAGAGAAACATCAATATTTGGTTGCCTCTTACATTCTTCCTACTGGGGATCTGGCCTACAACCCAAGAATGTGCCTTGAGAATGGAACCTGCCACCCTTTGGTTTGCAGGCCAGCACTCAGTACACTGAGCCACACCAGCCAGGGCTAAATTCATTAGATGTTTGCCTTGCTGGTTCTACTGTAATAAAGCACATCTTTTGGATTAGTAAACCCACTTTCATTTCGATCATATTGATTACCAGATTAAGAGAAGCAACATCTTGCTTATTTTTATCTCGCTAAAGTACATTTCACCCATTTGAGTGAACCTTACTGGTAACAAGGGAATATTGGTAAACAAAAGTTTAATTTTATATTTTAAATTGGCTTGTTATATCATCTATAGCAGGGGTGTCAAATTCATTTTCACCAGGGGTACATCAGCCTCGCAGTTGCTTTCAAAGGGCCAAATGTAATTTCAGCTGTTTAATAGTTAAGGAGTAGTTATATTTACACAGTCCTAAAATTATTTCAGCCCTTTGAAGTCAACCGAGAGATTGATGTGGCCCCTGGTCAAAATGAGTTTGACACCCCTGATCTATAGGGTCACATAAACTTAAAGTTTGAGTTGTTCTATACCTCTGATGAGCCAGTTATCTCAGAATTACTGAAATCAAGAGCTAGAGGACAGATTATATATTCATCTCATTTTAAGCATGAGAAAGTTTAGGCCCAAGGTGTCACGAATATAAAGGTGAAATGGTGGTAGAGGCTAGAGTACAACTCAGACCTTGTAGGTTTTAATATTCTTTTCCTAGGTATCACCTAACACAGCTTTTTAATTTACTGCAAAAGGAAGGTGGGAGAAATTTCTGGATTTAAAATTATTTTAATTATCATTATTATCATAGTGTATGTCGGACATTGTGCTGTAACATTACTTCTGATATTCCCCTGAGAGGTATGTAGTCCTACAAATTTATAAAAGTGGTACATGATGAGGCTTATTTACTGATTAATTTGCTTGGTAGGTTAAATTAAACCTCACATAATATTTATTATTTTATTTACTGATTGCTTTTTATTGCAGTCTCACTGCCTTCCAATTTTGACCTCCCTAGATTTATAACTTACTTAGGTCATTTAACCTCCTAAACTTGCTGGGGGATAGAAAGGTAATAAATAACATGCTGTTTAATTATTTTGTAGCTAAAATACTTTCTGTCCTACATAGGGCCCTGTCTGTTATGATGATTTTAGAAGCCGAATACAAAGTCTGTCCAGAATGCATCCAGCCATGTAATAAAAATAGAGACATTTATTGAAGAATATAGAAGATACAAGAAACATTGTATATAGGCCCTGGCTAGTGTGGCTCAGTGGATTGAGCACCCACCTGTAGATCAAAGGGTCGCTGATTCAGTTCTAGTCAGGGCACATGCCTGAGTTGTGGGCCAGGTCCCCAGTAGCGGGTGTGCGAGAGGCAACTACATACTGATGTTTCTCTCCCTCTCTTTCTTCCTCCCTTCTCCTCTCCTTAAAAATGAGTAAATAAAGTCTTTTTTAACTTTAAATATATTTTATTGATGATGCTATTACACTTCTCCCATTTTCCCCCCTTCGTTCCCTTCCACCCTACATACCTTCTCCCACCCACATTCCCCTTTAGTTCATGTCCATGTGTCATAAGTTCTTTAGCTTCTACATTTCTCATACGATTCTTGCCCTCCCCGTCTATTTTCTACCTACCATCTATGCTACTTATTCTCTGTACCTTTTCCCCCTCTCTCCTCCTCCCACTCCCCTATTGATAACCCTCCATGTGATCCCCATTTCTGTGGTTCTGTTCCTATTGTAGTTGTTTGCTTAGCTTATTTTTGTTTTTGTTTTAGGTGTGGTTGTTAATAATTGTGTTTGCTGTCATTTTACTATACATGTTTTTTATCTTCTTTTTCTTAGATAAGTCCCTTTAACATTTCATAAAATAAGGGCTTGGTGATGATGAACTCCTTTAACTTGACCTTATCTGAGAAGCACTTTATCTGCCCTTCCATTCTAAATGAAAGTTTTGCTGGATAAAGCAATCTTGGACGTAAGTCCTTGCCTTTCATGACTTGGAATACTTCTCTCCAGCCCCTTCTTGCCTGTAAGGTCTCTTTTGAGAAATCATCTGACAGTCTGATGGGAACTCCTTTGTAGGTTACTGTCCCCTTATCTCTTGCTGCTTCTAGGATTCTCTCCTCCATTTTTACTTTGGCTAATGTAATTATGATGGGCCTTGGTGTGTTCCTCCTTCAGTCCAACTTCTTTGGGACTCTCTGAGCTTCCTGGACTTCCTAGAAGTCTGTTTCCTTTGCCAGATTGGGGAAATTCTCCTTTATTATTTGTTCAAATAGCTTTTCCACTGGTTGGTCTTCCTCTTCCCCTTCTGGTACTCCTATAATTCGGATGTTGGAACGTTTAAAGATGTCCTGGAGGTTCCTAAGTCTCTCCTTATTTTTTTTTGAATTCTTATTTCTTCATTCTTTTCTGTTTAGTTGTTTATTTCTTCCTTCTAGTCTACTCCATTGATTTGAGTCCCAGTTTTCTTTCCCATCACTATTGGTTCCCTGTGCATTTTTCTTCATTTCACTTAGCATAGCCTTCATTTTTTCATCTAATTTGTGACCAAATTCAACCAATTCTGTCAGCATCCTGATCACCAGTGCTTTGAACTGTGCATCTGATAGGTTGGCTATCTCTTGGTCACTTAGTTGTATTTGCTGCGGAGCTTTGATCTGTTCTTCCATTTGGGCCTTTTTTTTTTTTTTTTTTTTTTTTTTTTTTTTTTTTTTTTTTTTTTTTTTTTTTTTTTTTTTTTTTTTTTTTTTTTTGTCTTGTTGCCCCTGTTATGTATGAGGGGCTGAGCCTTAGATGTTCACCAGGGTGGGGCAACCCAGTCACTGGGTTGTGACGCTGTATGTGGGGGCGGGGTCTGAGAGGGAACAATGGCTCTTGCTCCACTCTCTTTCGGACTTCAGTCCCTTCCGCTGCTTCCCCCAGGCAAACTGGGCCTTTCTGGGGCTAATTCCTGTGTGGGTGGGTTTGTGCACATTCTAGGACCCCGAGAGTCTCTCCAACGAACTCTTCTGTGAGGCTGGGACTCTCTCCCTGTGCCTCAACTCCCATAGGTGTTTTCAATCAGTGCCCCAAGGCTCTATTTCCCAGCGCTGGGACCCTGGTTTGCTTGTAGTGCCTTGCTTCACAGGTGCTGCCTTGCTGGGTCTGCCTGTTGCTGCCCCAAGCCCGGGGTCCGCCCGCTGTGGTCTTGTACGTCTGGGATGCCTTATGTGCCCAGGCCCACCCTTCTTTGTGCCATGACCCCCTCCACCAGGTTGCCCGACTCCGCCCCTCCTACTGGTCTAGATGAACGTGTCTATTTTAACTCCTTGGTTGTCCGACTTCCATACAGTTCAGTTTTCTGTCAGTTCTGGTTGTTATTCTGTTTCTGAATTGTTGTTGTCCCTATCTTGGTTGTGTGAGGAGGCACAGTGTGTCTTCTTACACCTCCATCTTGGCCGGCGGTCCCCAAATAAATAAAGTCTTTAAAAATAATGAAAAAAAAAAAAGAAAAGGGACATTGCACATGGGACAGTGACACCTCAGTTCCCTTCAAAGTAGGTATCTTGGGACCTTACACAGTTCTCCCAATCATCATCAGCTGCTCTGTCATACTTCCTGAATGTCATCGATGATCTGAAGTCTCTTTCCTTTCAAAGGTGATTTTAGTTGTGGGAAAAGCCAGATGTCAGGGACCAAATCCGGGCTGTAGGGGGACTGAGTCACTTGGTTGATTTGATGTTTTGTCAAAAGCCTGTACATGAGGTGTGATGCATGAGTGGGTGCCTTGTTGTGATGAAGCTGCGAATCACCAGTTGCCCAAAGCTGCAGCCTTCGGAATCATCCAAATAGTTTCTGCAGAGGATTGTTTGAGTTTAATGTAAAATCTGATGCAGATTCATTGTCCTGCCTGCTCAGTCATTTTGAATGTGACAGTCACACAGTACACATGCTCATTCAGTGGCATCTTCTGCCCCCACTGACTAGTACAGTGAAGTTGTCATTGTTCATGCATGCACATTCCAGTCCACTCTCCTCGGCTGCCAGGTTACATCAGTGCCATGCAAACTGTTCTCATTATATTAATAGTGGCTGGACTTTTCCCAGACAGACCTCGTATACTCTTTTCTTTCAGATTATTCTTGCTTCAACTTAATTGTGAGATTAAACATGCTATAGGACAAGTTTATACTTATTAGTAAAAGATTATTTGTAGGGATTTAATAAACAATATGTTTGAAGGAAAGATTTCTGAAAACATTGTCACAAAGTACAAATTGAAAGTTCACATACCTGTTTGCTTGAGGCTATAAGGTCCTTCAAATTTGTTTTTCTCTTTGTATTAATTTTTATCCCCAAGCAATGACTTAATTTTATTTCTGCTATATCTCTAGTCCAAGGGTTGGAAAATTTCTGTAAAGGGCCAGATAGTAAATATTTTACAATAGGTTTTGTGGGTCACATCCTCTCTGTTGCACCTACTCAGATCTGCCACTTGTAGAGTGAATGCCGTGGTAGACAATACATAAATGAATGAGTACAGTTGTCTTGCAATAAAACTTTGTTTATAGAAATAGTTTTGGTTTCTATAACCATAGTTTGCTGACTCGTCACTATAGTGTAAGTTCAAGGTCTAATAACTTTTATTCTTTACCCATTGCACAGTGCCCAGCACACAGCAGGCCTTCACTATATACTTTCGCTGAGATGAATCTTGATTTTTCTGGTCACACTAAATAAGGCCATAAACCTAACTTACAGTCAAATAATGAAATAACTTATTTTAAATTAAACTTTGAAAACCTTCAGAACTACACAAAACATTCAGCCATTGTTAGCATTCTGCCAATTTACTCTATTTTTCCCTCAGTTATTCATACACACACACACACACACAATGTAATGTATACATTATTCTGAATCTGAACTTCTTCACTTCTGAAAATAAGTGGTAGAGATCATGATCTTTTAGTCTGTGTCTCCTAAAAGCAAGGTCATACTCTCACAGTCACTAATTTAATGCAGAAAAGGTAACATCGGTACCACTGAACTATGTAATACATAGTTTATCTTCAGTATTTGACCATTTGTCCAGTAATACTCTTTGTAGGAGCTATTTTTCCAACTCAGACATTTGCGTTGCATTTAGTTGTCATGTCTTTAATTTGGAACAGTTCTCAGATTTTATCTTTCATGATACTGATATTTTGAAGAGTCAGTTTGGTTTTGTCTGTTTCCTCATGTTTTGATTCAGATTATGCTCTTTGTTTTTGGACAGGAGTACTGCATAAGTAATACTATGATATGATCAGTGCTTCCTCAAGATGCACCTGATGTCAGTTGTCTGTTATTAGTGGTGGTGATTTTAACACTTTGTGAAGGTGATGTCTTCCAGATTTCTATACTTCAAAATTCTGTTCATTTCCTTTTGTAATTAGTGAGGGAAATAAATAATTTGACACTGGGGAATAGCCCATTCCCAAAATAAACTTCTGTCCAGCAGTGTTAGAATGTGTTGTTGATGGTTTTTACCTGGTTGGCATTCTGCTTTACAGAAGATGTTGCCCTCTCTATTCCTTTTTGGTTTATTTGTTAAAATATTATTTTAGTGTCCCAAGTCTTTATAAAATGATTAAATCTCTATGGTGTATCTCACCGTCTTTCATTTTATAAGATGTACAGACTTGGGAAACAAAATAAAATGTGGCAAGTTTAATATGGCCTGAGCAGTATCAAGGGGAAAATTGAAGGGAAGATCAGACTATCAGCGTGTTTCTGCTTTAGAGGATATTATTAGAGGCTCGTTGTGGAATAGAAGGTTGTTTGGATCTCGCTTGGTAAAAAGTTAGGTTGTACAAATAAATCAGTTTTCTTTGGTGTGGTACTTCTTGAAGTTATTAACATGCTAATGTTGTGAATACCTTGGGGGAGGATGAAGCATAGTTAAAACACCCTTATCCCTGCAAACATCTCTAGGGACTCCCTTTTCATTAACAGATATTAATGAATTTGCATTCTTCAAGAGAATCCTTAAACTGGTTTTTAGGTAATAAAAAAGATTAGCAAGACAGTCTTTGTCTTCAAAGAGAATTTATCCCTTTTAAGGGGAGGGAAATAGAAGAAAATGAAAAAAAGAAAAAATAATTCAAACACTAATTATTGGCAGAGTATAAACAAGGGACTACAGGAATATCTTAATTAGAAAGAATAGAAAATGCTTCCTTGATGGTTTTGTAAATAGGTAGATTTAAACTGAGATGATGATAAAAGGGGCAGAAATGGGACGGATGAACTCACTTAATACAGCAGAGTAGTAGGGCACATGGCAGAGAATGGGTCCCAGCAGGGGCTGCGTGCAGTGGAGGAGAATAACTTGGGGATGGATAGAGACTCTCGAGTTACAGCCTGAGAAAGTTGCACCCTAATTCATATTACCTGGAGGTGTCGGGTGGGGGTCGAGGGAGAGGGGGAGGAAGGGTGGGGAATGTATTGCAGAGACTAGTACTTAGTGAAGGTAGAAGTACTTCTGGTATGTAAACTGGGTTGAATGAGGAGACGGGAGTTGGTGGATTGAGGCAGTTGTAATAATCTAGGGCAGTGGTCTTCACACTTAATTACTATATACCTCCTAAAATAATTTTGAAAACTCTATCTCATGCATTTTAACATTAAAGTTACTTTAAAGAAATTATACTGTTGTATCACTTTAAAAAATAGAATCTAAATACCATAGCACTTTTATACCCATTATCATCCAATTTAAAAAATTCAATAATATACTCTTTAAATTGGGAATTTTATATAGTTCTTTTTTTCTTGATCTCTTTTCATTTTCTATAAGAATTTTACAATATATCTTTATGCTTAAAAGTTTTAACTATTACCTTATGACATTTCTTTGTACCAAAAAACATGTATATAAACAGAAATTGAAAGTTGTAATTTTCTGTGGCCACAAAATATCATTTTGGTTTCTGTTATTAGTATTCAGTTGATCAATCAGAATGTGTTCAAATGATGATAAACACTTTGTAAACAAAAATTTTATTGAATAGTGTGGCTAAAAAAATAATAGGGCTAAAAAATAATTAATACTTCTACCTTCTAAGTTCTTCTGGCTGTGCTAATTAAATTAACAGAGACAGGAGAAAATAACATAAGCATGAAAATTTCAAAGACAGTAGGGAAAGACTGGTATAAATGACATTTCTGGGAAAAGGAGCAAGGGTGGGGCAGACTGTTAGAAGTGAGAATGGGCAGTTTACTAGTACTTGAAGGAGAGCAAGCCAGACTAGACAGGAAAATTCTTGCTAGACAGCTCTGAAATTGTGGGACTTGGGGACTGTGTGTGTGCGTGCGCGCGCGCGGGCGCGCGGCAGGGCAGGGGGCGGGGCAGTGATATTTAGCTCACAGGCCCCAGCTTAAAGCCCTCTTATTTTACCATACTTACCTCAAATTAGGTTAAGGTGAACTTCCTAAATCTTCTTAAAGCTGGTTTCTCTGTCTGAATCTCTTGGGTAGGAAAGGGGGAAGTGTCAAAGGTTCTTTCTGCTTCTTGTTTTTCTTAATAAACAGCTTAAAATCAGTATCTGCAAAAGATAAAACCTTAGTTCCCTTCAATAAGCATTAATTAATGAAATGGATAGGGCTTTAACAAATAACTAGGTATTTGTGGATGACTGTAATTTATTGCTAGAATGAGGCAACATTTAGCATGAATTCCTTTTTTTTTTTTTAAGGTCTATAAGCACTGAGAGATTCTCTTGACATAAGTAAGTTGATAGAGTTTTGTTAGCAATGGCAGTAATTTCCTTGAACTTCTTCCAACTTATGCACCCAAAATTTTCAGTCTTTTGAAAGCAATGGATTGAAAATACCTCACTTGTAAAAATATTTAGCTTTAGAGAGTTGATTTCTCCAAGGCCCTCTTTTGTTTGGCAATGGAGGCTTTTTTGTTTTGTTGCTGTGCATCAAGTGTATCCTTTTGTGTCAAGTGCATCACATGTAGCCTTGAGATACTGTTCTTTGTCTGGTGGGAGGCAGAAGTTGTGGTCCAAATCCCCAGACACATTTTTTGGGGTGGACAACTGGAATATCCCTTAAAGTTAGACATATGATTTATTTTCAGGGAAATCTTTGTCTACTTCGGGGGGGGGGGGTTGAATACCCCAGTTTGCTCTAAGCAAAAGATATCAGAGCCTCTGAATTAGGATGTTGGGAAGTGAGAGGTGAGAATACAGAGTACTTATAAAAGTAGAACTTACAGTTCTTAGCATCTAATTAGATAGGGGGGCAAGAAAAGTATGGTAAAAAGAAGTAACAAAACTTCATGTTTGAGAATTCAGGGTTAGTGAGGAGAAAGATGGTCATTGAAAAGTCATGAGGAAGATATCATTTTTATAAGATCAGTTTGGATAGTTTAATATTTGGAACAAATGCAGCATTGAAGTGGAGATTCTGAAGTATCTGAAACTGGAACTGGTGATCAGAGCAGAAGATCTTTGGTGGGGGTCATCTTCGTATCATAAATCATTATTGAAGCTGCAGATTATCAAGGAGAGGAGGGGGGTGTATATGATACAAGTATGAGGACAGAAGTAGAGGGAAAGATAGCTACATTTACTCTGTGCTATCTGTTTTATATAAAAGGGTCAGAAAGAAGTAAGACTAGTCCAGAAAGGTAGAAAAATACTCAGGATTGCGTACTTCCAGAGAACACAAGAAAAGAGAATCTGAGAGGACACTGTTGGGGGAGGGAGAGTTGGCTTTGTCAGATGTTGTAAAGTTGAGACAGTAGGTCTAAGCAGCGCCCCTCAGTTTCGGCATACTATTGCTAATCTCTGAGAAGGGATTCCCAGGAGTGAAAAATAGGACAGGTTATATTTGTGTTGATGGAGAGGTGAAAGGCTATGAAACGAACTATATACCTTTGAGAAGTTTACTGAAAAAGTCACTTTAGAGAAAAGCAGCTGAAGTTCCAGACTCATTGTGTCAGGAATACACCCATGTAGTCAGAATTGCCCTTAATCACCTTTTCCAACATGTTGTTCATAAAGTATGATCTTCATGGTTTTACATACAAGTGTAACAGTCCTATTTTTCTTCCACCATTGTAACTGTAATTTATTGTTTTTGTAGTTTATTCCTAGATGAGGTGGTCGGCCATGTTGTTGGAAAATAGACAGTGGTAGTAAGATGCTCTATTTTGAGAAGTGTGCAAGAACAGCTACAGCACCTTTTAATCTCCTCCTCATGCCCATAAGCATATGTGTATGGTCATGCAGTAGAATGGTGATCAGGTACACCACTAAACTATCCTCTTCCTTGCTTTTGTTTCCCTGGTTGCTGGCACTTTTCCCCCTACAGAGCACATCAAAAGCATGTGTGATAGTAAGGCAGGACTGGAGGCTGATGTTTTGAGTTAGAATAGGGATTTGAAACATATTCTGAGAGAATTGTAAGATTTAACAATAGTATATTCAAATTTCTTACTGAGTCAGCGTGAAGTTAGCATGAACTTATAGTATATGAAGCATTGTTAAGAAAAGAGCCTTACTCGCAGTATTGATGCAGGTAGAACTAGAACCATATCCACTGAGTTAGAATGGTGTACTCTTGAGGGGACTAGGTTTCTCTGTACCTTCCCTCCTCTACTCTCTGACAACTAAGGGTGGGATAATTGGAAGGAGAGTGAAATGTGGCCTCAGGTTCTCTTAGAATGCTGTGTAAAGACAGAGTGAAGCCATCATGATCTTTGCTTTTTCTTACTTTTAAAAAAGAAATGATGGTTTTAATTAATAACTGATACTTTTAATTGGATTTTATTACAGCATAGTTGAATAAGTATATACTTCATGGAATTGTCTGTTGCTTGAAGGAGGTAATTGTGGAATTTAAGTTATTGCTAAGAATCTCAAATGCTATTTCTAACTACTGGGTAGTAATGTGATTTCTCTAGCCAAGAAAAAGGATTTTGCAAAATATAATAATGTTACTATTTAAAATTAGAAGGCTACGTTAATTTTGCTTGGTCACATTCCCCTACTGCTCCTGCTTCAAATCTGTGTGAACACTATGCCCCACCTGTACTAAATTACTTGTAAGTTTGCTAAATATGACATGGTTTTTTGGATTTCTTTGCTTAGAGTACCTTCTTCTTGCCATCTGTCCTACTTGGCATACTCCTGTATTTTTTGAGAATTGGCACAGTAAGATTAACGATAACTAGCAATAAAATAGAAAAATTATAACCATATACTCTAATAATATGTGAACGTAGGGGTCTCATTTTTTTTTCTCAGAACATCTTACTGTATTATACTTATCCTTCTTGTGATGATATGAGATGTTACAAGGCCTGCATGCTGAGATGAAGTGCGGTGAATTGTGGGGTAGTGTTAGGCTACTATTGACCTGATGATAAGGAATAGATAGATTGGACAAAGGGATAACTCATTTTCCAGGCAGGTGGGAAGGAGCAGTATGGTATGAGATATCCTGCTCATTTTAATTTTTAAAATTCAAAAATTAAATTTTTGAATTTAATTAAATTTAATTAAAAATTTAATTTTAATTTTTCTTTGCCTTAAGAAAAAAATTTGTTATACTTACCCAAGGACGTTTGAGATTACTCCTAAGGATTGTAATTTGCATCTTTAATTTATCATAGTCTATTTGGAGTTAATGTAAACTTTCCATAGGTATAGAATTTTTATAACAGTACAGCTACATTTACTCCCTCTCTGCCATCTATTTTATGAGGATATTATTGACTATACCATCACTTATTTTATATGCTGTAGAATTTTTTTCATTAGTGGTGATAATTTTTTATTGATTATATTTTGTTTTTGTCTTTGTAACCTGTGGCAGGAATTTGTAGGGTGTAACTGGGTAAGACTTAAGTGTGCAGTATTTTTGTGGCCTCCACAGAGATGAAAATAGAGCCTTATTAGTCCAATCAAGAATTGTGGAGGAAATCTTGAATTTGGAGAGGATGACTGAGACCAGAGTGATTCCACAGATACTGACAGATGGCACAGCAGTACTGGGAAGTAGAAATGAACTTTTGTCACCAGTGCCTCTGCCAGAGTGGAATACTTCCTTTTGTATAGAAATAATTGTCTGCTGTGATTGATGGTGGTGACAAACATTGAGTCAAAATACGATTTTGTTACCCTCTAGGAGTATGTTTCTCAAATATGATTATTCAACAATCTTGTATTTGATTGTTGAAGCTGTAGATTATCAAGCAGGGGAAAGATGTGTGTGTGATGCATGTATGAGGTAAGGGTATTTTTAAAAAATTAATGCTCCTGAGCCTCACTCCCAGTCTATATATATATCAGTGTCTACATAGGAGATCTGGGAATCTGCATTTTACAGGTAAGTGTTCCAAGCTAGTCTTAAACTCAGTTATGTTTGGCAATCACTGCTCTAGGAGTCTTCCCCACAGCCGCTTAATTTCCATAGATCAGAATCAATATTATTAGTGTTTCTGTTTAAGATTAACAATTGTGAGTCAAGACTGAAATAGTTTGGTCACAGACATAGAATTCTAGAGCTTGTATAAGGTACCTTTGAAGTCATGCCAGGTCTACAGTCTTAAGTTGCAAAGGAGAAAACTGAGACCGAATGAGAGTGATTTTCATAACTGGTTCATAATTAAGGTACTTGGCGATGAATTGCAGATCAGAATAACCTGTATAAAATTTATCTGTACTATGTAAGTAATTATTTCATGTTAGGTGTTATTTTTTAATCCAATTTGACACTCTGCTTTTTAATTGGGCCATTTGGACCCTTTGCACGGAAAGTGATTCTTGGTGTGTTTGGGTTTAAATTGCTCATTTTGCTCTTTTTCATTTGTTCTATCGGTTCCTTCATCCTCTTTTTCTGCTTTATTTTGGATTGAGTATTTTTTTATGATTTTATTTTATGGCTCTTGTTGGCTTACTAGCTCTTTGTCTTGGGTTGGTTTTTTTGATGTTTAATGGTTGCTACAGAGTTTATAAGTATTATATACTATCTTTAACTTATTAGAGTCTATCTTCAAGTAATGTGTCTCTTTTCACATACAGTGTGAGAACCTCAGGACAGTATACTTCACTTTTTTCCTGCCTTTGTGCTAGTATAATCATACATTTTACTTCTGTATATGTTGTCTCTTGGTACATTTTTTTTATCTTTTTATTTTACAGTACGTTTTTTTCTTTAAACAAGAAGGCTTTTGTATTTACCCAATATTTACCATTTCTGATATTCATCATTTCTTTGTTGTAAATCCAGATTTCTGCCTGGTATAATTTTCTTTTTGCTTGGACTGCCTTTAATCTTACAGTGCTGGTCTGCTGGTGATATCTGTCCGCTTTTATATGTATGAAAAAGTCTTTATTTCACCTTTGTATTTGAAAGATACGAATTTCAAATATATTTGAAAGATTTGTACTTATAGAGTAAGAATTGGAGGTTGACATTGTTTTTTCCTTCAGTCTTCTGGCTTGTATTGTTTCTGATGCTTTAATTCTTATCTTTCTGTTCTGTGTATTAGGTTTTTCTCTGACTGCATTGGAGAATTAGTTCTCAGTGTTTGACATTTTGTTTATTTACAAGTTAGGTTCTGATCGAATGTGTAAGTTCTCAGGTCTGTGTGATTACTCTTTTCTGTGACCACCCCATACTGAGTTTCTACATCTTCTGACTTCTGTACTTCTAGAGGCAATTTAGAACATATATGTAAAAAAAACCAGAGGAAGCATCCTTTAGCCGTCATAGCTTCTGAATTGATTCTAAGATTTTCCTGTGATTCTTTATACCACTCTAGATTCATTAAGAGCAGTTTTACTTATGCTGCTTCAGGCAGGCAAGGGGTACTTTTTAGTTTCAGAGTGTTATAAGGAGTATTTCTGATGTCTCTGATAGTTGGTGTGGATGACTACAGCTCAGAGTCTGATGTGATTATTATACCTTCAGCCCTGGACTTTGTCTCACAAGATGAAATGTTGACGCCACTGGGGAGATTGGACAAGTATGCTGCAAGTGAGAACGTATATAACAGGTATGTGCATATTCTTCTCATTGAAGTGGAAGTGGAAGGATGGTTTTTATTACATTAATTTCAAAAGGGAAAATAAAATTACCCAATTTGAAGTAGGTATTACTAACATGTACAGTCTGAGTCACCAAGCTCTCATAATAGTCACAGCCACAGCCTCTTTTATAGTTGTTTTCTCTTTGATCCTACTAACAATATAGCACTTTTTTTTTTTTTTTTGCTTTTTGGCAAAAACAGCCCCCCCAAAAAACAAAAAAACGTTGCTTCTTTGCTATTAGGCATAATTTTGATATTGTATAAAGTGATCACTGAGGAGTACGTTACTCTTTCAGCAAATGATGTTGTATACCTACTATGTGCCAGGTGGTGGTCAAGAGAGCTGAGACATAGAGTGGCTAAGAGATAACACTCTTCCTAATGCATTGTTTCTCCAGTAGTCACAAGACTACCTATATCAGACTTTTCTGGGGAATCTGAAAGTCTTGGTTTATGTTTTTTGTGTATAGATATGTAACATTCATCTAGTAAAAATATGTAAAGATGTTTTATATAATAAAGAACAGTAAATTTTTCCATTATTTATTACAATTGAAGATTACTGAAATGAAATTTCATTGACTTTATAAATTTGTTAAATCAGGTAAAGATGAAAAATATTTTAGTGAACATTCAGATTCTTCTTGTTAAAATAAAATCCATACTGGCATTTGTCACCTAGGAAATTAGAGGCTTTAATATATGTTATAAAATGTATAAGAAAACATTTTCTTTAAAACTATATCAATTCTGCCTTTTGAAATTATGAATATTAAGTATTGATGCCACTGAACACTATATAATCTTTTTTGTGTGTGTAGACAAATGGTGGCCCGGAGTTTGCTGGATACATTGAGGGAAGTCTGCGATGATGAAAGAGATTGTATTGCTGTTTTGGAAAGAATTAGCAGATTAGCTGACGATTCAGGTATATGTTTATGCAGAGAAAGTTTTCTTTTACAAAATTGGTGTTTTTAAAACTAATGAAAAACTTACTGTGATAAGAAATTTAATAAAATTTTTCCTAGGTAAGTTATCAAACCCATTAGTAAACAAGAAAGTAACATCCTATTATTAAAATCCAAACATTTTATGGTAGGCCCATGTGGTTTAATTTGGAAATTTTTCAGTAGAAAAATGTTAACAAGCCCTGGCTAAGTGTCTCAGTTGGTTAGAGCATTATCTCAATAGGCCAAGGTTTTGGGTTTGGTCCTTGGTCAGGGCACATACAAGAATCATCTGCTCTGGCCAGTGTGGCTCGGTTGGTTGGGTGTCATCCAGCAAAGCAAAAGCTCCCCAGTTCCATTCTAGGTCATGTCACATGCCTGGTTTGTGGGTTTGCTCTACCCAGGCAACTGCGAGAGGCAACTAATTGATGTTTCTCTCTCACATTGGTGTTTCTTTCCCTCTCTTTTTCCCGCTCTGTAAAAATAAATACATATTTTAAAATAGAATCAACCAATGAATACATAAATAAGTGGAATGACTCGATGTTTCTCTCTGTCTTTCCCCCCTTCCTTTCTCTATTGAATAAATAAAAACAATTTTTTAAAAGAAAAAAATTAACATTGTCTTGTATCATGCATGTTAATATTTTAGGCTTAATAAAAACTTTTAAAATAATTTTGAATAAATTAAAAGGGATGGCTTGGGCTATACATTTTTTTAGGCATATATAAAATCTTTTTGTATGCTTTCCCACTTGCAAAAAAAGTCAGTCACTCACTGTAAAACCAAAGCTGTGTGTCTCCAAAGTGAAAATAGGAGGGTCTGCTTAAAAATAGGTAAACTTGATTTGAGGCATGGAACAGTTACATTAAGTTTTTCTAAAAATATTTTTATTGTGGTAAAATATGAATAAAATTTATTATTTTAACCTAACATTAAATTTTAAGCAAAGTTTTATAATTCATTTTAGGAACAATTCAAAAATAAATAAAAATTTTTTTTCTTAAAAACTATTAAAATGCATTATCTTTCAATTCCTAATTAACTTTTTGGCATATCAGCCAGTCTTTTAATTTTTAGTTGAGCTCATCTTTTGGTGAGCCATTCATTATTTGGGAATATCTTTTTACTATTGACATAGCCTTAAATAATTTTTTTTAAGGTAGAAAAATTATTTGTAACCTTACTAATAACTTTTGTCATTGTGACATTCTGTGTACGTAATCGCTCACGTATATGCTTGTTCCAGAACAGTTTTAGGAGAGTCTCATCAACTGTAATTTGTACTTATAATTTATATTTTGATTTGGCATGGATACAATTTTTTTTAAGATTTTTATTTATTTATTATTATGTATTTATTTTTAGAGAGGGAAGGGAGGTAGAAAGAGAGAGAGAGAGAAACATCAATGTGTGGTTGCTAGGGGCCATGGCCTGAAATCCAGGCATGTGCCCTGACTGGGAATCGAACCTACTTTGGTTCACAGCCTGCGCTCAGTCCACTGAGCTATGCCAGCCAGGGTGGCATGGATACAATTTAACTTAAGTTTTTGGCAATGTTGCATCCCATTGTGATTACTTCTTTCTTAGTAGAGACATAGATATTCTTTAAAGAGAAATATGTATTAACCATATTTCACCGTGTATAATGCACCCTTTTTTCCCCAATTTCTGAGGGAAAAAGAAGGATGTGCATTATACATGGGTAGTACTAATTCCGTGTCTATGTAAATATTTTTAATTCTTTTATTTATGCTTATGCATTAAAAGTGTAACTCTAGAAAGCAGTAATGATATCTCTATGCATAATACCCTAGAATACAATAATCAGTTTTTTATATACATAAAAAAATTGAATTAAAAAAATTAAAAGATTTTTTTCCTGAAAGTTTGGGCTAAAAACGTGTGTGTGCGTTGTGCATGGGAACACATTATATGCGGCAGAGTATGATGTTTTCTTTTATCTGTTTATCAGTCAGAGTGCTGGTTTTTATAAATATATATGTGTGTATATTTTTTTAAATGTTCTCAAGTTGTCAAGTTTAATGGTAAATATCTTATTGACATTTATACTTCCATTCACTCAGTTAACATGAAACTGTTAGAGCAGTTACTAAAATGAATATGATTCCTGTCATTAAATTAACAGTTTAATGAATGCAATCAACAATAATTTATAAACAATAATTATTTATAATTTATAAAAAGTAAATTATAATGGGGGCTGGATTCAGAAAGCTAATGACACTTGAGTTGGATTTGACAGAATGATGTGGTGTAGAGAGGGGAACGTATACTCAAGAAAGTAAAAGATAAGTTTAGAGGTGTGAGGAGTGCAAGGTGTTGGCCTCTTTGGTCTACAGTGAATTTACTGAGTCTGTAGTTTAGAAAAATGAGGCTGTTATATAATGAGGTAGTTGGAGCCTAGATTGTAAAGGTTTATACTGTGCTCTGTTAGGAAGTTTGCATTTCTCACGGTTAAGAATAGTATTGTAGCAATATGGGTTGACTTGATATAAAAAATGGGTGACAGGAAGACCAGTTGGGAGACTAGTAATTGTTATGAGTTGTTTGAGAGAAATTAAAGTGCTAAGGAAGGGTGTCAGAGCTACCGTGATAGTTAGGAAGAGTGAAGAAAGAGAGGAAATAATCCTAAGATTTCCAGCTTGGTAGGCTGGGTTGGTTGTGATGTTTGAAGATAATAAAGACATTAAAAAATAAACAATTTTAAAGTTAATGCATATACTCCCATCTTCCTAAAAAATAAGGAGCTTAGCATATTTAAACCATTGTTCTACCTTATTTTTATTAACTTTTTATCTTGCCATTCCCCTAAACTTAGCGTTCATATTTTTACAATTTTTAAATAGTAAATGTTTGTTTAGATTTACTACTAAATTTTTTAAGTTTTCCCCTCATTAGTACATTTTTCATCTGACTACTTTCTGGTTTAAGTTCCTCTTCCTAAAAAGACATAGTAATGAAGGTCTGACAATAACATTCTTTTTTCTTTTGTCTCAAAATGATTTTATTTCACTATTACTTTTTTTAACTATATTTTATTTATTGTGCTAATACGGTTGTCCCAATTTTTCCCTCTTTACCCCCTTCTACCCAGCAACCCCACACCCTCAGGCAGTCCCCACACTTGTGTTCATGTCCAGGGGTTATGTGTATAAGTTTTTTGGCTACTCCATTTCCTATACTGTACTTTACACCCCTGTGGCTATTCTGTAACTACCTATTTATACTTCTTAATCCCCTCACCTCTTCACCCATCCCTCTAAACCCCACTCCCATCTAGCAAACACTCTCAGTATCCATGATTCTGTCCCTGTTCCTCTTGTTTGCTTAGTTTGTTTTTTAGATTCAATTGTAGGTATGTATTTATTGCCATTTTACTGTTCATAGTTTTGATCTTCTTTTCTTAAATAAGTCCCTTTAACATTTCACATAATAATAGTTCATTGATGATGAGCTCCTTCAATTTTTTCTTGTCTGGGAAGCTCTTTATCTGTACTTCAGTTCTAAATGATAGCTTTTATCTTGGTATCTTGCTCTTGGTAGAGCAATCTTGGCTGTAGGTCCCTGCTTTTTCATGACTGAGTATTTCTTGCCAGTCCCTTCTAGCCTGCAAAGTTTCATTTGAGAAATCAGCTGACAGTCTTATAGGAGCTCCCCTGTAGGTAATAGCCTGCTTTTAAGATTCTCTTTGTCTTTAACCTTTGGCATTTTAACTGTGATGTGTCTACACTGGAGTGAACCTCTTTGCATGCAACTTGTTTGGGACTCTCTGCTTCTTGGGCTTGCATGTTTATTTCTTTCACCAAATTAGGGAAGTTCTCTTTCATTAATTGTTCAAATAGATTTCCAATTTCTTGCTCCTTCTCTTCTTTTGGCACCCCTGTGATTCAAAAGAAGTGCTTGAAGTTGTCCCAGAGACTGCTTCCACTATCCTTGGGTTTTTTTTTTTTTTTTTTTTTTTTTGGATTCTTTTTCTTCTTCTTGTTCTGATTGGTTGTTTTTTGCATCCTTATGTTTAAAATTGTTGATTGGATTCTCAGCTTCGCCCACTCTCCTGTTGTTTCCCTGTAAATTGTTCTTTATTTCAGTTAGCGTATCCTTCATTTCTGACAGGATCTTTTTTATATCATTGATGGTTTCACAAAGTTCCTTGGACATCCTTACAGTGTTTTGAACTCTGCATCTGATAGATTGCTTATCTCCATTTCATTTAGCACTTTTTTGGAGATTTGTTCCGTTCTTTCAGTTGGGCCATGTCTCTCTGTCTCCTCATTTTGGCAGCCTCCCTGTGTTTGTTTCTATGTATTATGTAGAGCTGCTTTGACTCCGTGTCTTGGTAGTGTGGCCTAATGTAGTAGGTGTCTTATGGGGACTGGTGGCACAATCTCCCCTATCAGCCAGGCTGGATACTTGAGTTGTGCCCTCTGCATGGGCTGAATAGCCTCTCCTCTTCTACTTGAACTTTTATTGCTGTTGGCAGATCAATGGGTGGGATTTATCCAGGCTAGTTAGCTGCAAGGACTGGCTATAACTATTCACCACTAACCTCTGCCCTCCGTGGAGGGTCAGGTGTGCAAGGGCAGGCTGGTGGTGCTCTGATGGGGTCTGTAGCTGTCCACTGGGTGCACAGGCTTTATGGTTAACAGGTGGTGTAGACCAAGGTCAGCCCCAACCTGTGTTTTGCCCAGGGCCACCCTGCTAGAGCTATAAAGTAATCTGAGATGGCTGCTACTTGTGCTAGGCTTAGAGATTCCCCAGTGAAGTAAGCTGTGAATCTAGGCTGGCTGCTGTTGTGCTGGTCCTGGGACCACTAAGCAAGTGGTACAGGGGCTTGGGGGCTCAGTAAGGCTGGCTGTTGCTTGTTTGAAATGATTTACAAAGTTGTGAAGCTTGAGCCAAGAATAGCCATTCATATGGAAAAGTGACAGTTAATAGTTTTGGCGGGTCTGCAAGTTGGATGGGATGGAGTCTCAGGGGATCTCCGGGGCAGGGCAAATAGTATAGCCAGGTTCATGGAGTCTCAGATTTGGCATCCACCTGCCACCTATTTGGCTCTGTGGTGGGGAGAGTTCAGGAAGGTGACAGTGGCCTTTCCTTCCTTTCTTTCTGGGAGAAAGCTGTCCTCCAGCTGCTGCTCCAGTGCTGGAGCTCAGAGGGAATGAGTCTAAAAATCTCTGTGTGGATTCTTTAAGAGAAACTACTCGGGACTGCAGAAGTTTCTTTCACTGACTCAATTCCTGCAGCCAGAAGTTATGGGCACATCTTCCTGGCACTGGAACCCTGACCTGAGGGGTGCCTGGTGTAGGGCTGGAACTCCTTGCTCCCTCCTGAATTTTTGTCTGCCATGTCTGGATATAGGAACAGCGTGTTCCACATCTCTGCCCCTCCTAGCAATCTGGATGGATGTGGTTTCTTTAATTACGTAGTTGTCAGGCTTCCATTCAACTTGATTTCTGAGAATTCTGAGTGATAATTGTTCCATATTTTAGTTGTAATTTTGATGTGGTTGTGTGAGGAGGTGAGCCGTGTTCACATGTGCCGCCATCTTGACTGGAGGAGTCCTGAATATCACCATTCCTCTTTAATTGTCATTTAGTAAAGTGTCAAAATCTAGTTGTTAGTTTTAATACTATAGCATTCTCATCTTACTGTTATTACTATTGAGAAGCCTGTTGTTTAGTTTGGTCTTTATAGGTGATCCTGTTTCTTTCCTGATTGCTTTTAAGACTTCTTTTCCTTGGCATTGTTCAGTTTTACTGTTATGTATTTAGGTACAGCTTTATTTTTATTCTACTCAGGACTTTGCCCTGCTTCTTGAATTTGAGGATTCTTATTTTTCATCCGGGGAAATTTCCAACCTTCAGCATTTTGAATATAGCCTCTCTTCCATCTCATACTCTTTTTTTAAGTACATATTTTGTATGTGGTTCCAAATGTACAACTCTTGTTATATAAATGCTGTTTTTCCATGGTTGTTCTGTGTTGTTACTTTCCAGTCCTTTGTCTCCCATCTGCATTTTGGTCATTTCTCTCAGCATAGTATATCTGCTACCAAAGTCTAACCTGTAATTTGACTGTTGAATATTTCATTGCCATTATCTCCATTTTTCATTTTCAGTAGTCTTAAGTGCTTTGTTTTCATTTCCTCTTGTTTTTCTTTCCCTATTATTATATTCCTTTTCAGTATATTTTCTTTTATTATATCTTTAGAATGTTTAAAATTCTAAAGATTTTTACAGCAGCTGAAGTTCTTGGTCTTAAAATTCTGTTGTGTTTTAACTTTTTTGCTACTGAAGGATCATTTCCTGGTAATTTTTTTATAGTTTTGTATTGTGAGCTCATCTTTTGTGGGTCTTCATAGGTTTTGGTGTCAGTTCAGCCTCCTTAAGTGGTTTGGAGTTGTCCATCAGGCTCAGGGTTAGCAATTAGGAGTGATTTTATGTTAATTTCTTGTGTTCCTATTTTTATAATTGTTTGTGAGGAAAGCAGAGAGGAGAGAGGCATTCTCAAACTATCCTGGGGACACATCATGCATATTTACTTAAGGTAACTTTAATAATATCAGTAATAGGTGCCAGAGTTCTATAATGAGGTCTGAGGTAATGAATTGATAAGCCATCATGTCTGTGTGTGCGTCAGTCACTTGCATTTCTTCTACGAATTGCCTGTTTGTATCCTTATTTTCTTCCTTTTATTTATATTTGAACAATAGGTTCTTTGTATATTTAGTTATTAATACTTTACTGTGCATGTTTTTTCTTCAAGGTGATTGATCTTTTAAAAAAACTTTTGGAACTTTAATTCACCTAGTATTAATGTGTGGTGTGCAATACAGGAATCTTGTCTTTTTTTCTGACATAACTAGTTGATTTTTCTACCATTACTTAGGTTCCTTTTTAAACCTAGAGATTTGAAATGCCATATTTGTGACATTTGAATATGCCATATATACTTTGGTCTTTTCAGATCTTAAAAAAAAATCTGTTGCTCTCTTTTAATATTCACATATCCTTTTTAGTCTTAATTAAGTCTAGCTATAAATCCTCCATTCATTGACTAAACTAAGATCAGAAGCCAGTCCTTATGGCTTGTCCTAGGAGGTTTTTCAATAGTAGAGTTTATAGATCATACAATATTATAGTTAAGGTGACTTGGATATTTAATCTTTAGCATAGTGTGGTACAATGTAAGTGATGAATAGATTCATTCAGTCATTATTGGAAATGACTGCATACTAAGTATATACTATGAAGATACAAGCTTGGGATGGGGTAAGGTCCTCTAAATGATGGGGTTAACCTATGTAAGATTGTGAAAAGAATCGCAGACTTGGAGAACATCTTGTAAGCCCTTATTAAACTGAGGATGAAAGTCCTAGTCTCAAGCCTAGGTAAAGATTTTATTATTGTGGAGAATGTTTGCTCACATTTCTGTTATTTCAATAGAACCAACTGTGAGAGCAGAGCTGATGGAACAGGTGCCTCATATTGCATTATTTTGTCAAGAAAATCGGCCTTCAATCCCATATGCTTTTTCCAAATACTTACTACCTATTGTGGTTAGATATCTCGCAGATCAGAATAATCAGGTAAGAGTGCCATTGACATATTCTTAATGGAAATGTATGTGATATGATGTATGTAGAGTGGCATACCCTAGGTAGTCCCATTTGAATGTTTTCTTTTTTGTTTGTTTGTTTGTTTGATGTTGTTATTCTGTTTTTCAAAAGCCCATTTGTCTTGGACAAAATGTGTTGAGAGTTTGGCAAATCCAGGAGGTCTCTGTAATGCCATTGTAGACAGTGCCTCATAGCTGCATCCTCACCTGGCTCCCTCGTAGATGTCCTTCAGAAAGTTACTTTGTGAGACATTTTACAAGATAGTTTCTTTGTTACACTTCTGTTGTACCACAATCTCTCATATTCTATCTTTGTAATACTTAGAGAAAATAGCCACACATTTTTATTTGCATGGTTTTACCAGTTGAGATGAGAAGTCTTCATTTTTGTGAAAATCAAGTAATAGAATTTTGCTGTATTATGTATATACTTTGTTTATACTGTTAATTTTTTCACAGGTAAGAAAAACAAGTCAGGCAGCTTTGCTGGCTCTGTTGGAGCAAGAGTTAATTGAGCGATTTGATGTGGAGACCAAGGTGTGCCCAGTCCTCATAGAGCTCACTGCCCCAGATAGCAATGACGATGTGAAAACAGAAGCTGTGGCTGTAAGTAGAATGTGATTTTACAGTTTAGGTAAAAATTAGTCACTACATTGACTAATAAGAGATGCTCGAAAAATATTGTGCTACATTATGTCTCGTAGGGTTTATACGTGTTAGATTTCAAAATAGCCACACATTTTTGAATTTGAAATAAATGTCTGGCTAGAAAGAGGCAGTGACTCACAAGGGAAAAGTTATATATTCTGTGGGCCTTCTATTGTGCCAAACAACTGGAAATTAGATGAGTGTATCACTGAGCTCTGAAAAGCAAGATATATAGAAAGAGAATGAGTAACTGTGAACTTAACTATTATGTCAAAGTGGAAAAATAAGATGGGAGAAATAAACAGTGAAGGTAAAAACAACTGCATTGAAGGAAGAAACATTTGAACCCTTTTAATTGCTCTCAGTTTTCTAGGCATTGTGCAAGGACAGTAGGAAAAAACAGTAATACTTGTCTCCTGCCCTTAACAGTGTGTTCTTTAGGGGGAGGATAGTCTGGCAAGTAATTTTACAATGATATGATACATGATATAAATTATGATTATTAACAACATACAGATTAATTCATAATGCACATGATAAAGTCAGGTATAATAGTCTAATTTCTGGGGTTTTTTTTACATAGTTAGCAAATAGTTTTATAGAGAGCCATCAAAAATAAGGCATGGGAGACTTCCAGCCAAGATAGAAGTATAGGTAGATATACTTTGCCTCTTTGCACAACCAAAGGAAGGACAACAAATTTAAAACAAAAAATAACCAGAACTGCCAGAAAATTGAACTGTATGGAAGTCTGACAACCGAGGAGTTAAAGAAGAAACATTCGTCCACATGGGTAGGAGGGACGGAGATGGGCAGCTGGTGTAGAGAGCACTCGAGGCAGGGCAGTAGCTGGAGGACAGGGGGGTCCCACATTTGCATGCAGATAAGCTGGGAGCAACACCTGGGGAGCAAGAAAGACTGGGCAACTCAGAAATCCAGCACAGGGAAATAAAGCCTGAATACCTCTGACTGTAAAAACTGTGGGGGTCGCAGCAGTGGGAGAACCTCCCAGCCTCATAAGAGAGTTTGTTGGAGAGACCTACAGGGTCCTAGAATGCACACAAAATCACCCGCAGGGGAATTACCACCAGAAGGGCCCACTATGCTCATGGGTAGCAGGGGAAGTGACTGAGCTGAGCAAGAGCCAAGCAAGTGGCATTGTCCCCTCTTGACGCCTTCGCCATGTACAGCACCACAGCACAGCCATGTGAGTTGCTCTGCTCCGGCATACACCTAATGCTCCACACCTCACTACGTAACAGGCACACTGAGACAAAAAAAAAATACAGCCCAAATGAAAGAACAGCTCAAAGTTCCAAAATTAGAACAAAGCAACGAAGAGATAGTCAACCTGTCACAGGCAGAATTCAAAACACTGATAATCAGGATGCTCACAGAAATGGTTGTGTGGTCACAAAATAGAGGAAGAAGTAAAGGCTATGCAAAGTGAAATGAAGGGAAATAGAGCGAAGGGAAGGAAACCAGGACTCAAATCAATGGTTTGGAGTAAAAGGAAGAAATAAACATTCAAGCAGAACAGAAGGAAGAAATAAGAATTCAGAAAAATGAGGAGAGGTTTAGGAACCTCTGGGACAACGTTAAACATTCCAACATCTGAATCATAGGGGTGTGAGAAGGAGAAGAGGAAGAGCAAAAAATTGAAAACTTATTTGAAAAAAATAATGAAGGAGAACTTTCCTAATCTGGCAAAGGAAATAGACTTCCAGGAAAGCCAGGAAGCTCAGAGTCCCAAAGAAGCTGGACCCAAGGAAGCACACACCAAGGCACATCATAATTACATTACACAAGATGAAAGATAAGGAGAGAATCTTAGAAGCAATGAGAGCAAAGGAGACAGTTACCTACAAAGGAGTTCCCATAAGACTGTCGACTGATTTCTCAAAAGAAACCTTAGAGTCAAGAAAGGGCTGGAAAGAAGTATTCCAAGTCATGAAAGGCAAGGACCTCCATCCAAGATTCCTCTGTCCAGCAAAGCTATCATTTAGAATGGAAGGGCAGATAAAGTGCTTCTCAGACAAGAAGGTCAAGTTAAAGGAGTTCATCATCACCAAGCCCTTATATGAAATGTTAAAGGGACTGATCTAAGAAAAAGGAGATAAAAAACATGTACAGTAAAATGACAGCAAACTCACAATTATTAACAGCCACACCTAAAACAAAAACAAACTAAGCAAACAACTAGAACAGGAACAGAACCACAGAAATGGGGATCACGTGGAGGGTTAGCAACAGAGGAGTGGGAGGAGGAAGGAAAAGTTACAGAGAATAAGTAGCATAGATGGTAGGTAGAAAATAGAGAGAGGACAAGAATAGTATGGGAAATGTAGAAGTTATAGAACTTATGACGCATGGACATGAACTAAAGTGGGGGAATGTGGGTGGGAGTGGGTGTGCAGGGTGGAGGGGAATAAAAGGGAGGGAAATGGCACAACTGTAATAGCGTAATCAATAAAATATGTTAAAAAATAAGGCATGAATTAGAATATATAGTACTATCTGTTGGAGTTCACATCTATAGTTCCTGAGTTTAGATAGCAGGAATTCTGTTAATAAATTAGAAACCAGTAAAACCAATTGAAAATGTATTCAAGTCTGTTGGGATATTGAGACTTTACTATTTCAGTGTAAATATAATTGCATCTTCGTTGAAATAAAAAATAAAACTAAAATTTTCTAGTAGTTCTAAATCATTAATAGGATTAATTTAATCATCTTTCTAGTCCATTTCCCTTGGCAATTTCTTGATTTCATTATTTTATTTTTATATACTCAGGTACAAGTAAATAAGAAGTTCTCTTTTTTCTACCAAAACCATTTTTATTGAAGTGTAATTACATAATATAAAAGTAACCATTTAAAGTATGCAATTAAGTAACATTTAGTATTTTCACAATATTGTACAATGGCCACCTCTGTCAAATTGTAAAACATAGATTTTTTTTCTTTTTAAATTTCACAAATTCCTTTTTAAGGGAAGTAAGTTTTGGTATCAGTGTTGGTTTATATTGAGCAGAGTTTAACTTGCTCTGTTACAATTTTTTATGGGCTTTAACAATAGTAAAACATAATTATAGTAAAAAGACTATATCCAGCATTAGTATGAAATTAGTATGAAACCTGTGATTTTCTTACAATTTGTATATGTTTATTTTGTCAGGATTTGCTTTCACTGGCTTCCCAGTTGTTCTCTACCTGGGGACTAATTTATTCTAATACATTTAATTACGGTAGATCAGTAATACAGTGGAACTATGGATCTTTAACCCAGGGGTTGGAAATTCTTAGAAACTGTACAAGGTCAAAAAATAAAACTGGCTTTGGGGTTTAGGAGATGTAGGTGTTATCCCCCAGTTCTGAGGAGGCTGGGATTTTGATAGGGATTGTGCTGCGTTTATAGATCAATGAGGGAATAAGTGCCAGCTTGACCATCCATGAGCATGGTAGGTCTCTCCGTTTATTTAAGTCTGTTACTTATCAGTGTTTTGTGGTTTTTAGTAGAAATCATGTATGTTTTGTTAGAGTTCATGTTTTTTTAACATAGTTGTGAATATTTTTTTAAATGTTTCTACTTGTTCATTGCTGATTTACAGAAATGCACTTGATTTTTATATTCTGACATAGGTCTTGCAAACTTCCTAAACTGACTTATTTGTTCTAGTGCCTTTTTTGTAGATTCCTTGAGATTTTCTGTGCAGAAAATCAAGTCATATATGACTAGAGGATTCTTTCCAATCTGTATGCCTTTTACTTGTTGAATTTACACAGCTGGGAGTAGCTGGAATAGATAAATGATGACAGATTATCAGATTTCTTTCTAAACCCAGCTATGGAGGATTTCTTTTTTTAATAGCTATGGGGCCAATTGATTTAAATAACATTGGGCTGGTTTTTAAATAGTTCATCCTCACATTGCATTAACTGAAACATTTGCATGGTGGAACTGTGTCTTTGCCTTCCTTGGAACCTCGGCTTCGCAGAGAGTGGGGACATGGTTCCAGTGTGCACACATTTCATTTATTTAAAGCAGTACTTTGTAAGTAAGGACTGCCTCTATAGTCCTTTCTTAGCAATACAGACAAACCCAGATCCTTCCTACAGATAATCATTCCTTTTAAACTGTCAACATTTATTAGTGGGAAAATGTAGGATTTTTCGCTTTTAAAGTTATCAGGTAAAATGATAACTTTATCATTCCAAAGATTGGAACTATAGACAAAAATGAAATTTTAAGAATTTTTTCTTAAAATTTTTTAAAGTTTGGAACTATGGACAAAAATGAAATTTTAAGAATTTTTTCTGGGTTTAGTATACATTGAGTAATTATTGATTGATTTTTTTTAATTTTTAAAAAATTTTAATTGTTGTTCAAGTACAGTTTGCTGCCTTTTACTCCCATCCTAGCTCACCCCCCCAGCCCTCCCCACCTCCCTCTCATTTCCACCCCCCACCATGTTTTTGTCCATGTGTGCTTTATGCTTGTTCCTGTAAACCCTTCCCCTTTTCCTGTGAAATTCCCTCCCCTTTCCCCTCTGGTCACTGTCAGCCTGTTCTGTATTGGTTGATTTTATTGGTGGTATTAATGTCTTGTTTTTCTGTCTTCAACTCAGATAATAAGATGAATATTTTTAGTAATGTATGGGATACAATGATACCATATCATCTTTTAATATCCTTAAGTTACATACTTCTAATAAGTTAGCAAACTTACTTGGAAAAGTTTTCATTGTGTTTTTGTTCTTATTTTAGATAATGTGCAAAATGGCTCCCATGGTTGGAAAAGACATTACAGAACGTCTTATCCTCCCGAGGTTTTGTGAGATGTGCTGTGATTGTAGAATGTTTCACGTTCGAAAGGTATTTAGTCTTTTCATTTGTTTAAGAATTCATGTTTCTAGTGGTTATACATGAATATGTGAATTTAAAAAAAATATATCTTAATTTTTTAGACAGAGGGAAACATGGGAAAAATAGAGGGAGAGAAACATCAGTGTGTGGTTGCCTCTTGCACACCCCCAACTGGGGACCTGGCCTGCAACTCAGGCATGTGCCATGACTAGGAATCGAACCAGAGACCTTTTGGTTCACAGGCCAGTGCTTAATCCACTGAGCCATACCAGCCAGGGCGATATGTGAAATTTAAAAGGTTATTTTTTAAAGAACTTTGTGTGTAATATTTTGAAATTTCAATGATGCTTTTGTTGTTAGGTCTGTGCTGCCAATTTTGGTGATATTTGCAGTGTAGTTGGCCAGCAAGCTACTGAGGAAATGTTGGTAAGTACTATAGAAACAAAAGTAATAAAGGAGTAAGCAATGCATTACAAAATAGTACATAAAGTTTAATGTGCATACCTTTACCCCCAGATTTTATTAACACAGTTTAACGAAGGTAGACCAGAAAGATAATAGGACTTTGAGTTGGAGTTTAAATTTCTGTAATCTGAACTGTATTTTGATAGTTTTTACCTCTCCCATTTTTATGAAACAAATCAACTGTTATTTATTTAAGTTAATATTTATTAGCAATCCTCAAGTCTTTCAGTGACAAATCCACAGCAGGTTATTTTTAAATGGCTAATTCATAGAATGTGTATGCTTAACATACAAGTCAACATACTTTAAGAGCTTCTAAAACCATCTGTTTTGCAAAATAAGTTTAGGGACAAGCTCTTGGATAGTAAGACTTAAGTTATATTTGTTGGGAGTGTTTTTCTTTTCCATAGCCAATAGTATTGTGAATTAGGTTAATTTATTTTAAATTATCAAGCATTAATACTAAACGGGTCTTCTAAATTTTATTGAAATTTCATACTTTAAAACATTGTAAAAATAGAAAATGACATGCATACCTCAAAAATACTGCAAGTTTGGTTCCAGACCCACACAATAAAGTAAATATCACAATAAAGAGAGAGTCATATGAATTTTTTGGTGTCCTAGTGCTTATAAAAGTTATGTTTAAACTATACTGTAGTCTATTAAGTGTGTATTCGCATTATACCCACAATAAACAATATACATGCTTAATTTAAAAATACTTTATTGCTAAAAAATGCTAACCATCATCTGAGCCTGTTGAAAAAATGGCGCCAGTAGATTTGCTTGATGCAGGATTGCCACAAACATTAATTTTGGGGAAAAAAATGCAATATCTGCAAATCGCTGTAAAGCAAAGCATAATAAAGCTAGGTGTGCCTGTACTGAAACTCACTCTCTCTGCCTAATAAAACACTATCTTTGCATAGCTTCCCAGGTTTTTCCAACTTTGTTCCGATAACGTATGGGGAGTCCGGAAAGCTTGTGCTGAATGCTTCATGGCGGTTTCATGTGCAACGTGCCAAGAAATACGGCGGACTAAATTATCAGCACTATTTATTAATTTGATCAGTGATCCTTCACGTTGGGTAGGATTTTGTGTATCATTTTTTAAAAACTAATACATTTTACAGCAAACATGATTTGGATTTCATAATTTAAGAAATAATTTATCATTTAAGGCATGTTATTAATACTTCTAGGAGTAGATGGTAGGCAACTATTAACTTTTTTAAAACTGGAAGAAGTTTCTTTACAAATAAAAAACATGTTTATTCCATTGCTACGATGTAGTATATTGATTTTCAGATTTTAAATAACCTTCAATCTCTTGGAGGTCTCACTTGGTCATAGTGTAATAATTCTTTATATGTTGCTGGATTTTGCTAGTATTTTAAGGATATATATATATATATATATATATATATATATATGGAAATGATCTGTGGTTTTGTTTGATGGCTTTTTTATTATTTGTGCTTGGTTTTGCTCTCAGTGTAAAAATGGACTCATAAAACAAGTTGAGATTCACTCCTTCTCTTCTATGTTTTGGGAGAATTTGTAAAGAACTGGTAGTAATTCTCCTGTAACTGTTCAGTAGAATTCAGGAGTGAATCCATCTGGGCCTGGACTTTTCTTTGTCGGTATAGTCTTTTTTATTACTACTTTCACTCTTCATTTGTTGCATAGGTCTATCTAGATTGTCTGTTTCTTCCAAATACTTTGTCTTCTCTCTCTCTTCTGCTGATAGTCCCATCACACGTAAAACATATTGGTGTGCCTAAGTGGTATCTCACATTATTCTGAGGCTGTGTTTATTTTTCCTCGTATGCTTTTTTTGTTTGTTTTTCGTCTTGTATAAGTTATATACCTTGAGTTCATTGATTTTTTTTCTGCCAGTTCAGATCTGTTATTGAATTCATGTAGTTAATTTTTTATTTCAGCTATTACTTTTCAACTCCAGAATTTCCATTTGGTTCTCTGTTTTTATTTCTGTCTCTTTATTAATTTTCTTTATTTGCTATGACATTGTCCTCATATCTTTACTTCTTTAATCATGCTTTCCTTTAGTTCTGTGAACAATTTGTGATGGCTACTTCGAAGTTTTTTGGTGTGGTTAAGTCCAACATCTTACTACTCTCTCACAGAGCTTGTGTTACTTAATATTTTTTCCAGTGTCTGGATCATACTTTTCTGTTCCTTTTCATGCCTTGTAATTTTTTGTTGGAAACTGAAATCTTAGCTAATGTAGTAAATTTGGGTACTGGTACCCATCTCCCGTGCTTGTTATTTGTTTAGTGACTGGTAGAATACTTCAGTGGACTCTCATTTCCCCCTTCCAGGAGGCACAGCTTTGGGTATGCCCACAGTCACCCATGGGATGAGAGCATTTTAGTAGGAGAGGGAGGTTCACCAGCTCGAGGTGCTCTCAGCTTGTCTGTCCTGGCCTCATCAGCTGGGGCATGGGTTGTTGGAGCCTCAGGATTTTGGGCCACATCTGGTATAGCTTCTATTCCACTAATGGGCCTTGGGTGGAAGAAGGGAGCCCCCACCACTCCACTGCACTTTCCCAGGACCTGGCCTCAGCAACAGGTAGCTGAGGGCAGAAGGAGAAATGCTGAAAGCCTTCTTAGCAGGGATCCTGGGGAGAGGGAGCCCACTGTATAGTTACAGCAGTCCGGACAGAAGCTTTACCTCCCTGAGCTAGTCTTGGTCCAGGTACCACAGACACTGAACTTTTGTGGGTTTTCTTGACTTCATATTCACTAATTTGTTGTTTGCCCTTAGGACCTTTTCCAGAGGTGATGAATGGTGTTTTTGTTTGTTTGTTTGTTTGTTTTTTCCTATTTTATTGTCGAGTGTGGGTCAGTGGAGCTCTTATGCTGTCTTGCAGAAGTTGATCTCAGGATCTCACCATACTCATTTTCTTTTCTTTTTTTTTTTTATATTTTATTTATTTATTTTTAGAGGGAAAGGAAGGGAGGTAGAAAGAGAGGGAGAGAAAGGTCAGTGTGTTGTTGCCTCTTATACGCCCCTCACTGGGGACCTGGTCCACAACTCAGGCATGTGCCCTGACTGGGAATCAAACTGGCGACCCTTTCGGTTCACAGGCCGGTGCTAAATCCACTTTGCCACACCAGCCAGGGCTCACCATACTCATTTTTAAAATAAAATCGACTTAAAGGAAGACTGTTGAGCCTTAGTACTATTCTAATGTTTTTTCTGTTGGATAAGATTATTGGAAAGACTGTGTAGCTTATTTGAAGTTTTCATTTTGAAGTTTTAACTACTTTGTCATAGTTTTGGCAGAGCAATATGCAGTATTTACTGTTAATTGGGGAATAGGTTTGTAGTAAAATGAAGGATTCCCATCGCTTCTCAGCCTTTTGGCTAAGATCAAGTGTAAAATGAAGGATTCCTTAAAGGTATGTTTATATATACCTCAGTTGTTTGAGGTATATATAAATGTTATGCCTATTTGAGACGAGCTCAGAGTTTTGACAGTATTCAGAATAGACTAAACTCATGCATATAATTTTAAAAGTTATGCTGTTAGGGAAATATAAAGAGGGGGAATCTGTGAGTTAACACGTATGCACTTTTTTTTTTTTTTTTTGCTATCGTGTGTATAGTTCTAGCCTTTTAAAAAAATCACTTGAATCATTTTGTAACTGCTTCTTCAAACAGGTAAATATCAATAGTAGGTGTACTTTACATGTATTTACCTTTGTAAAATTTACATATAGCATGTAATCCTCATTTTAAAACTTAGAAAAGATATTTTATGCCTAAAAGGTGTAATCTCAAGAGAATTTGGTTTATAGTTTTTCTCATCATAGTTGCTTTTGTTAGATTGTATCCATTCTTCTACTTCCTACAAATGTCTCCTTTCTAAATGTGTTTTTTAATCTTGATTACAAACATAATATGAAGTAATTCTATAACATTTTCAGCTTTACTACTTGAGACATTCATTGATAACAATAACATATGCCTCGAGGTTTTTGTGAAATACAGTTTGTCGATGTTATATTTCTGATGAATGTGTGTGTAATTCTCGTACATCTGTCTTGCTTCTGTGTAGTGAATAAATTAGTCTTTCCTACCTGAAAACATTAAATTGATTTATGTCATTTTGTGGACTTTATTGCTTTATATTTACCGTTTGACATCTTTTTTGTTCCTGAGACCACAACAGGACTTTCTTTAGTTTTATTTTATGTAAATGTTTTATAGGATTTCATTTTCATACTCTCATGGTTTAAATATTCAAGCCAAAATAAAAATATTGAACAAAAAACAAAAAATAGTTTATAAAGAACTTTACATTTTAGCTGAATAACGGCTTATAGTTCTGAATCTAGGTTTCTTTTAGAAAAACTAATATCTTAAATGCTTTAATATCTTCCATTCAGTATATGGAAAGTAGATTATTAATAGTCCTGTATTTTTATGTTTTATGACCATTCTTTTCTTCTAGGTTCGCCAAGCAGCTTTTCAGTCTCTGGGACCTTTCATATCTACTTTTGCTAACCCATCTAGCTCAGGCCAATATTTTAAAGAAGAAAACAAAAGCTCAGAAGATACATCAGTAGAAGACAAAAATAGGTATAATTTTTTACAACTTTGCTTTCTAGTTTTACTGCTTGGGAACTTTTTTTTCATTTTCACTGTTTTATAATGTGTTCTTTTTGGACAGTTTACTATTTCTTTTGATTTACAAATTGGTAAGTATTTTTATAGTTCTATTTTAAATACATTTGTTAAACGTGGTTTTGTTTGGTTGTGTAGTAAATGCTTAGATGAAGACACACAAGACACACTCAGCTTGATGCCAGACACATAGAGACTATAAAATAAAATGATAGATACAATAACAGGTTAAAAGAAGTTTGCTTAATAAATTTACCTAGTAAATCACCTGGTGATACCTAGAATATATGAGGTAGTGATTATGCAATTTAAAGAGTTTGGGTTTTTAAGGATTAAAACCTAATATAGGAATATGTTTTAGTACATAGTCCATTTCTTACTATTATTTTTCCTTCCTGTCAGTTATTTAGTTACGGATCTTGAGGTCTCTGCTACAGTGATGATGGTAATCTCAGTTGAGGAGGAAAGTGTTTAAATGATTAGCACTAAAGTAGTATACTTACTAACTGGAATATCAGTTTTAAGTATGTTAGTCTAATAGGGCCACAGGTTTTAAAATGAAACTTAGAAGACAGCTCTGATTTTTATTTTTAAATGTTTTTGCATTTAAAAAATTTGAGTTTTAGGTTTTAAAATTTATTGTGATACATACTTGGGAAAAAAACAATTCAAACCTTACTTAGTGCATGGGAAATAAGCACAAACTTTTGCAAGTGTGCACTTGAAAAAATTGAATACCTGTTTTTGAAACAGTCCCTACTATAATGCTTGAGTTACCATAGTGTCTTGTCCCTCCCTTGTCATGATGCTAATGGACATTTTCTTCTGTAGGTCTTGATACTGTGATATTTGCTTTCTTGGTGTTTTGATTTGGCAGTTCTTCCTTTCTTCTCTGCTGCCTTGTTTTACCTTTTTGCCCGTTCTCCTACTGTCCTGCTGAATAGCCAAACAAACCTGAGGTACTGTTTTTTGTAAAGGAAGAAAAATCACTCTAAACCTGCCTTCCTAGCAAGCACAATCTGTCAGTTCTTTTGAAAAACAGCTGCTGCAAGAAATTTGACAAAAAATACAGACCGGGGGGCGGGGAGGGTATTATTTGTTTTTCATTTTTAAAGTCAACGTATCATTTCACTACCTAACTGTACAAAGGCTATGATATAACTTTTATTTGTTTTAAAATCTGGAACTAGTCTAGCAAAGTAAAAATAAAAATTTACAGAGAATTGCATAGGACAGGGTAAGCAAACTTTGTGTAAAAGGCCAAATAATTATGTTTTCAGTCTCTGTCACAACTACTCATCTCTGCCTTTGCAGTGTGTAGCAGCCACAGACAATATATAAACAAATGGACTTGGCTCTGTTCCTGTAAAACTTTACTGACAAGAATAGTTGGTGTGGCTGTCAGGGCCAGTAGTCTTGCTGACTGCTAGTTTGTGTAGAACATTATTGGAAGAGCTATTTACAACTTTTAGCTACAAACCTTAATTTCTCTTCCACTGTAATGAGGTACATCTTAATATCAAGTCAATACTATTTGTAGCATTGGATTTTCACTAGATTATTTGACTTTATTGAGTTGTGTTAATGGCATAGGGGAGGGGAGGGAAGGTTCCGGCTAAGGAAGGAGTTGTGTTAAACATTGTAAAAGCTTCTGTGTAGTTTTACTTTCTAGCTTCAAAAAGCGTCATCCTATATATTTTGCCCTCTCTTAAATAGTGCACTGGCTTTTGTTTGAAGCTGTGTTAAAACGGTTGTTTTGTTCTTTAAGATTGATTAAGCACAAATTAATTGAGCACCTACTAAGAACCAGCTACTGTAGATAGAAATAGGAAACTTGGTTCCTATTATCAAGGTCCTCTCAGTTTCTTAGAATTCAGATTTCTCAAATAAGTTACTATGTAAGCCATTTTTTAGCAACATATGCTGCTTATTTATTATATATTGTTTTATCTAATCCTGGAAACATTTAATATTATTTAACATGTTTTGAATCATTTACTGATTATAAACATCTGACTTTATATTCAAAATTTATCTTTCACTTACCCCAGATTAGACTATTAATGGTTCTTTGAAGGTGTAAATAAAGATTACTTCCAGAAGCAGAGTTAAATATTCAAATATGCATTTCTAAGTTTTGCCAGACCAACAATTACATTGTTCTCTGAACACATTATTCTTTTGATTCTCCCTGCTTTCTGTTAGGGAAACCCTGCTGTTCCATTTATACCTCATTTAACAAAGTCACTGTCAGTGTGTTTGCTGTCTCTAAACTCACTACCTCCAAGAATCTTTCCCTGCATTTTTTAGGGAAAGATTGCATCTTGGCTGTCAGGAGGACTAGAATGAGAACACTAAGTTTTAATCATATCTTTTCAGTTGTGTGTTTGTGTATATCTACAGTAGACTACACATCCATGCAGTGTAGTAATCTAGTGTTTTATCTTTGTGTACCCTACCACCTTCACTGGGCCTGGCACATGGTTGGCATTATGTAAATCTTGGATGAATTATTATAAGGAAATATGTTTAATTTCAAAAGCCGTGAACTACTGAGCCACGTATACTAGTTTTTGTTCGTTTAGCTTAATACCAACTATGTGAAAGTAAAATTGTTACTGATACAGATTCAGAAGTATCTCACTGATGTTCAGACTTTATTTAGTTCATCCACAGTGCTTGAAGGATGCATCTTGGGCAGTACTTGTTGCATTTGTCTCAGGATACGTAAGCAGCTATTCTGTACGTCATTTTCTCCTTGAAATACATACACAAGTACTTATTTTTTGGCCCACTGACTCCAGTTAGGAACTCTAAAGATTGATTATAAACTAAAAGAAACTTAAGGTTCTTTTGAGAAAAATCTCTGGCTTATCCTCTGGTGCTCTTGTTGCCTGTGATATCTTAGAAGATAATTCTCACTATGCAGATCATGTCTCCTTAATTTTCAAAACAATTTTTGTGTAATGATATTTGGAAATCTGACAATTAAGAATATCAGAATTTTTGCATTTAGCAGTTCGGGAGGAAAATCAGTATTTAGATAATTTATATTTTTGACAGTTTGAAGCAACTGTTATTCATACATGTATAATTCTTCCCAGAATTTAATACTAGGGAATTTTTTTTTGTCTCTTTAAAACTGTACTAGGAGTTTTAAGTTAGAATAAACTATTGATTTTACATTAATCAAATAGAATGACTTGGCCATTATTTTTTCTGCTAGCAATATTAAAAGTTAATGTTGTTAATTAATTTTAATATTAAAATTTAATCTGAATGCTAAGGTGAATATAGGGATCAGGAAACTTGAGACTCTTGGAATAGTTTTATATACTGAATAGCCTAAATGAAACTTTCTAAAATTCATCAGGTAATAGATGAGGCCTTAGAAGTTATATTCATTTGCTCCACACGCCCACAAAACAATTCCTCGTTACTATAATTTTTAAAATTCAGTTTGCATGATACAGAAAAACTACAAAAATAACAGAAAGCATCCTGTATACTCTTTACCTAGGTTCTCCACATGTCAACATTTACCATATTTGCTTTATTATTCTTTTTTTCCTGAATTCTTTGAGAGTAAGTTTTAGACACGATCATCTTCTTTCTATTTATTAAAATATTTGACTGTATTTCCTCAAAACGTAGACATTAATGTATAACCAAATAGTCCAATTACATAATTAAGAAATTAACATACATACAATATTATTGTCTAGTCTAAAGATTATATTCATATTTTACCAATTATTACACTAGTGTTCTGTAAAACAAAAGAAAAAAGATCTTTTAATAAGAACAACATAATTGGAAAATATGTAATTCATATACATAGAAGATATTCTTTTGCATAATAGCACTAGCTTAAAGAACTATTTTGGAAAGGAAAAGGACCTTACAGGTTATCTAGAACAATTGCTCATTTTTATGAATAAGGAATAAATATGGAAATCTATAAGTCCATAAAAGGTGTGAGTATTTTGTTTATGTAGTGCCAGTCCTGGGATAAGAATCTAAGACTTATAATTCAGTTTTTTTTATAGTTGTAACAATGTTATTATGTGTGCATACTACATATCTTACAGTTATAAGAATGGAAGGGCAACATCAGAATTTAAAATTCAATCACTGTGTGGTATGTTTTCAGATGACCTAATAAATATTTTTATCTGTATTTAAAAACTTTTAAAAAATAATTATGTTTCTAAAAAATATTTCTGAAAATAATGTGAACATTACTATTATTACTACAGATTAAGACTAAATCAGAGGAAAGTTGATAATTTCATGAGAACATATGAGGTCTGTCTGGAAAAAAGTCCAGCCGTAGTTACTATAATGAGAACAGTTTGTACGACATCAGTGTAATCTGGCGGCCAAGGAGAGTGGACTGGAATGTGAGTGTGTGAACAATGACGACTTCACTGTACTAGTCAGTGGGGGTGGTAGATGCCATTGAGTGAGCATGTGTACTGTGTGACTGTCACATTCAAAATGACTGAGTGAGTAGGACAATGATTCCGTATCAGATTTTGCATTAAGCTTGAGCATTCCTCCTTGGAAACTATTTGGAAGATTCAGAAGGCTGCAGCTATGAAAAACTGGTGATTGGCAGCTTCATCACGACAGCATGCCCATGGAGTTTATTGGTGAAATCACCCAGGTGACTCAGCCCACCTACAGCCCAGATGTGGTGTCCTGCAAATTCTGGCTTTTCCCAAAACTAAAATTGCCTTTGAAAAGGAAGAGATTTCAGATCATAGATGAGATTCAGGAAAATATGACAGGGCAGCTGATGTCAATTGGGAGAACCTGTGAGGTCCCAGGGTGCCTCCTTTGAAGGGATCTGAGGTGTCCTTGTCCTATGTACAATGTTTCTTGTGTCTTACATCTTCTTCAGTAAGTGGCTCAGTTTTTCATATTACATGACTGGATACCTTCTGGACAGATCTTACATATGCTATTTAACATGTATGGGATATTGCATAGGTGTTAATGTCACTTCCATTTTTGCACAAGGCCTCCTATTTAATAATCTTGTGTATATGTAAAGGCACATAATATTTCAAGGGAGCATCTTTATTTATTTTTACAGATTATATTTATTTATTTTTAGAGAGAGGGGAAGGGAGGGAGAAAAAGGAAGAGAAACATCAATCAGCTGCCTCTTGCACACCCCCAACTGGGGACCTGGTCCACAACCCAGGCATACCCTGACCGGAAACCAAACCGGTGATATTTCAGCTCATAGGCGGGTGCTCAGTCTCCTGAGCCACACTAGCCAGGGCTCAAGGGGATTAAGCCCATCAAATACAGTTTTTCTCCCACACTCACCTTATAAATTTGCCTACATATTCATCCTTAACTTCTCTTTCATGTGTTGTAGAAAGAGGTGTCTCTTCATATGTCTACCTGTGTTCTTCAGCCCATATTCGTTTTCCATTATCAGTTATTTCATCAGTCTCCTGTTTCTCCAGTACCTTCTTCCTCTCTTTATAGTCCTCTTTCACCAAACCTAAAAATATGCTCATCTTTACCATCCTTTTACATAAGGAAAATGCCTTCACTCTTTGTTATTTTATGTGACTGTTGTGTTTCCCTTCATTTACATTTCTTGCCTCACATATAAGCCCTACACATGTCCCCTGAGTTGATGACCTTTAAATGTGTGTCTGGTGTTTGATCAATTTCCCATGGACATCACCACCACCTTCGACATAGATACCTAATTCAGCCTATCGAAACTGGAACTCATTAGCTTTCTCACTAAATTGTTCTTGCATTTTTCACTGTTAGTTGGTGCTACCAGCATCTAATCAGTTGCTCTAGTCAGAAATCTGGCTATCTTCCCAGATTGCTCTGTTTCCCCAGCATGCAATAAGTGAACAAACCTTACTGGGTTTACCGATATTTGCATGTGTTTACTTCTGTAGTCCCAAAGATACTGCCTTCATTCAGAGAGCCATCACTGTCTTTCACCTGCTTTTCTGTTTCTTGTGTCTTGTCTCACCTCCATCCAACTTTCTTTGCTGCTTCCACAATGGTCTTTCAGAAATAACACATCTAAAAATGTAAGTCTCTTAATTCCTACATTATTTTTAATAGCCCATAGGATAATTCCAGAGGTATTTAGTAGGGAATACAGTGATTTCTGCAGTTTTTCATTCTTGTCATCCATCATTTCCTCCTCTTAGCCATGATAAACTCATTGCTGTTTTCTAAATGTTATTCCTTCTCTTACCACCCTTGCCATTGCATAATCTATTTCTTCTTCCTGAAAATTTTCTTTCCCTTAGCCTCATACACATTTATTGGTTCTTCTAAACACAAATCTATATTAGTTCCGCTAAAGCCTTTTAATTTCAACTCCCGTCTCTACCTCCTGTGTTCATTGTGCGTACTTCCGCATTTACCATTCTGTCTGGTAGTTATTTGCTTATCAGTTTTTTTATTTGCTTCTAATTTCTAATCTCATAAGCAAGATCTGCAGCTCACACATATGAATCCTTAATACCCATTTCCTGGTTCCTAGTACGTGCTCAATACATATTTGTTAAATGAGTCTAATGAAATGTAGGCAATCAACATTTACATAGTGGATGGCAGTAATCAGTGGTCTTTAAGAATGTGTACTATCTGTCCTTACCAAGTAAGTCACAACTCCGTAACAGAGCTAGAAAGCTAAAAGAACTGGAAGAAATAAAAACAAGACACTTGAGTGGATTCTTACATATTTTGTGACATAGTAAATAAGATATTTTGTGATGCTATGTAGAGGGTTTTTTTTTCTTTTTTATGTAAGCAGGTAGGTTTTAATTCTTAGCTTTTCAACATGTCATTGGAGCAGAGTGACAGTACCAAAATCCTAAAAACCAGATAACTTTAAAAATGTGTCTGTCTTAAAATGCATTATAGGATTTTATCTTCCTACAGTTTTTTAGTTTTAAATTACTGAAATTGTCATGGTATTTTACAATGCCAGAGTTCTTAAATGTTGTCTTCACCAACTAATATCAGTGCTTTAATATCTGGACTTAGGCTTAACAGATGTTTATATCTCTGAACATAGAACAACTGATGGGGAAAAAAGCATTATCAATAATTTACATAAACTACCCAATATGTATGGATAATTTATAATTTTTAATATTTAGCTTATCTAAATGCTTTATGTAGTATTTGTCATTGATTTTTTTTCAGTAATTTTTATACTTTCATTTTTCTCCCTCAAATGAAACAATAAAAGGATCAGAGATCAAGAAGTCCCAGAGGATGTACAAATCAGGCCAGAGGATATTCCTTCAGATCCCAATATTAGTAATTCCAGCGTCAATCTGGAAAACACTATGGAAGATCATGCTGACACTACTAGGAAGTCTCCAGGTGAAATAAATGTTCCAATGGACAGTTCTTTACTTTGTACTTTGTCCTCAGACTCTCATCTGGAAGCAGCTAGTAATGAGAATGATAAAAAAACCGGTAACTACAAATCTACATTACGGCCAGAGGTTGGCGCCAGTTCACAACAGTCTGCTCTCTCAGATCAGGAATTATACAACTCCTTCCATTTCTGGAGGACTCCTCTTCCTGAAATAGACCTAGATATAGAGCTTGAGCAGGGCTCTGGGAATACACTCAACCCAGAGAGACCAGAAGAAACACCTGAAACAACCACACCAGGTTCTTCAAACATCACTATGGCCACCAGAAAGGAGCTTGAAGAAATGATAGAAAATCTGGAGCCGCATATTGATGATCCAGATGTTAGAGGTATGAAAAATTCAATCAAGTTCTTTTTGCTAAAATTGATATAAATGTTATTTTCTGACCTCCCCCCAGAAAACCTGCTTATTAAATATATATTTAATGCCTTGTCTTGATAAATATATGATTTTTGGGAAATATCACTTAGATAAGCTCACCACTGTGTTCCTAACTGTCGAGTGTACAGGACTGTTGGTTTGCAGATCTCTGAAATTCTTCCCACCACTCAAACAGTGTTCTACGTTCACAGTTTAGTCTTGTCGTGCTCTAACTGTTTGTTCTGGGTCTTTCCAGCTCTTTTACGGAACAGCAGTGGGTGCAGTGTTTCTCAAGGAAGGACCACAGTTTACTAATAGGCAAAAGAAACCAATTTTCCTGTGGAATATGATGTGTTTTAAGAGCCATAGATGCCTGTAAGGGTTGATTAGATTATTTTTCAGTTCCGACTCTTTTCCGTTGGGTTGCACATGTGTATTACCTAGATTCTTTCATTATAAATGACAGCCTGAAAGAAAGTTGTTCTGTGTGCAAATCAAAACTTGCCTTTTATTAGGTGGAATGTGTTGTGAGTGTGTGGGAAATGAGATGTCCTGAAGCAGTTCCCATTGTTCTGCTGGCTGGGGCTTGGAAAGTGGTTAAAGTCCTGGGACCAGGACTTGATACAGATGTTATCTTTCTGCTCCTTTGAAGACTAAGGTCTTTCTAATGACTCTTTCATAACTTTATTCAGAGAAATCTGAGATACTATTTGGAACAAAAATAATTTGACAAATCCTATAATTAGAAGTCTTTAGAACTAATACCATTTTGTATAATTCTTTTTTGGCATTGTTTTAAACACTAAAATTTATAAACTGTTGGTTTGCTCAGTGTTGGTAAATACCCATTTTTAAAGCAGATAAAGATTGCTTCCAGCCAAGATGGAGCCATAGGTGGGTAAACTTTGCCCCCTTGCACAGCCAAAAGAAGGACAACAGCAAATTTAAAAACAAAAAATAACAAAACTGCCAGAAAAATCAAATTGCATGGAAGTCCAACAACCAAGGAGTTGAAGAAGAAATATTCATCCAGACTGGTAGGAGGGGTGGAGACGGGCAGCTGAGGTGGAGAAGACTCAAGGCAAGGTGGCTGCTGGCAAAGCAGATGGTCCCATATTTGCATGCAGTTAAACCGGAAGGAACAACTGGGGAGTGAGACGGACCATGCAACCCAGGGTTCCAGTGAGGGGAAATAAAGCGTCAAAACCTCTGATTCAGAACATGTGGGAGTTGCAGTGATGGGAGGAACTCCCAGCCTCACAGGAAAGTTCTTTGGAGAGACTCACAGGGCCCTAGAATGTACACAGACTCACCCACTCACCCAGGAATCAGCACCAGAAGGGCCCATTTGCTTGTAGTGGCAGAGGAAGTACTAGAAACCAGCAGAGAGCTGAGCTAGTAGCATTGTTCCCTCTCAAACTCTTCCCCCACATATAGCACCACAAGGCAGTAGTGTGGGTTGCCCTGCCCTGGCGAATACCTAAGGCTCTGGTCCCTTACTATATAACAGGCATGCCAAGTCAAAAAAAAACCAGCCCAAGTGAAAGAACAGATCAAAGCTCCAGAAAAAATACACCTTAAGCAATGAAGAGATAGCCAACCCATCAGATGCAGAGTTCAAAACAATGGTAATCAGGATGCTCACAGAAATGATTGAGTATGGTCCCCAAATAGAGGAAGCGAAGGCTATGAAAAGTGAAATAAAGGAAAATGTGCAGGGAACCAACAGTGATGGTAATGAAATCTAGATTCAAATCAACGGTTTGGAGCAGAAGAAATAAACATTCAACCAGAACAGAATGAAGAAACAATTCAAAACAATGAGGAGAGGCTTAGGAACCTTCAGGACAACTGTAAATGTTCCAACATCCAAATCATAGGGGTGCCAGAAGGAGAAGAGGAAGAACAAGAAATCAAAAATTTGTTTGAAAAATTAATAAAGAAGAACTTCCCCAATCTGGCAAAGGAAACAGACTTCCAGGAATCCAGGAAGCTCAGAGAGTCCCAAAGAAGCTGCACCCAAGGAAGCACACACTAAGGCACATCATAATTACATTACCCAAGATTAAAGATAAGGAGAGAATCTTAAAAGCAATTAGAGCAAAGGAAACAGTTACGTACAAAGGAGTACCCATAAGACTATCAGCTGATTTCTCAAAAGAATCCTTATAAGCAAGAAGGGGCTGGAGAGAAGTATTTGAAGTCATGAAAGGGAATGACCTACATCCAAAATTACTCTGTCCAGCAAAACCATCATTTAGAATGGAAGGGCAGATAAAGTGCTTCCCAGATAAGGTCAGGTTAAAGGAGTTCATCTTCACCAAGCCCTCATTCTAAGAAATGGTAAAGGGACTTATCTAAGAAAAAGAAGGTGATCAAAAATACAATAAGTAAAATGACAACAAACTCAAAACTATCAACAACTGAACCTAAAACAAAGACATAAGCAAACAACTAGAACAGGAACAGATTCACAGTAATGGAGATCACATGGAAGGTTATCAAGCGGGGACAGGGGAGGGAGAGGGAAGAATTTGAGGAAAGGTGTAGAGAGTAAGTAGCATAAATGGTAGGTACAAAACAGACAGGGTGAGGTTAAGAATAGTATAGGAAATGGAGAAGCCAAAGAACTTATATGTGTGACCATGGACATGAACTAAGGTGGTGTAATGATGGTGGGAGGGGGCTGCAGGGCAGAGGGGAATAAAGGGGAGGAAAAAATGAGACAATGGAATAGCATAATCAATAAAATATATTTCAAAAGAAACTAAAAACCCATTGTTTAAAAAAGCTAAATACAAAATATAGTAGATAAAACGATAGCCTTCAGTATCCCTCTAAAACATATAAAAACTTGTGTTGAGACTTTGAAAACTAATTAGCAGTTTTCTTTATTTGGCTTTAGTTTATCATGATTTTTAAAAGATTTTCTGTTACAGTTTTACATTTGGAGAAAAATGATTAAAGGCAAATTTCATATTCTTGATTGTTGAAAGTTAATTTAACTGACAGATGGTCAGTTTTATTTCTTTTTAAGGTTTATTGGGACATAATCAGTAAAATTTAGCCTCCAAGGACAGTACTGTGAGATCTGACAAACATACAGTTGTGGGTCTACCACCACAGTCAAGATACAGAATAGTACCGTCACCCCAGAACATTCCCTTTTCCCCTTTATAGTCAATCATTTCTTCCCTGTTCAGCTTCTAGCAACCTCTGTTTTACATCCCCATGATCTTGCTTGCTGCGGAATACCGCATACATAGAATCAAGCAATGACAAACCTTTTTGTCAGTCTGACTTCTGTCACTTAGCACTATGTATTTCAGGTTTATCCTTGTTTTATGTGTCAGTAGTTCATTCTTTTTGATTGTATTCTGAAACAAGGGCAAGAGCAGAGGAGTGAATATTTTCAGTAGTGGATCCTATTTTTTATCTCTCATGGTAGATTTCTTTTTTTAATCCTCATCCAAGGGCGCACTTACTGATTTTAGAGAGGGGAACGGAGGGAGAGAAAGAGGGAGAGAAACATCGATGCGAGAGAGAAACACTGGTAAGTTGCCTCTCGTATGTGCCCCTACTAGGGACCAAACCCTCAACCTAGGCATGTGCCCTGACCAGGAATCAAACCCATGACCCTTTGGTTTACAGATGACACTTTAGCCAATAGAGCCACACCAGCCAAGGTTTATTGTAGGTTAATGTTTATGAAAACCTTAGAGTTTCACTTTCTTTGTTTATTCCTCAGTTGTGGCTTCTGTCACTTATTTTGTACCCCACTGAACCAGCATTTTCATTTTATGACAACTTGATGATGTAGCAAGTACTGAGGTTTTTGTTTTGTTTGACAAATTAGAATATTCATCAGCATCTTGCCTTTGTAGTCTCTTTCCATCCCTCCACTCTCTGTTGCCCCAGGATGAGGAGAATTGAGAGACAGAATTACATTTAAAACTAAAGATGTTCATAGATGAGGATAGTCAGATTTTTTTTAAGATTTTATTTATGTTTAGAGAGAAGGGAAGGGATGGAGAAAGGAGAGAAATGTCATTGTGCTACAGAAACATTGATAGGCTGCCTCTCTCATGCTCTGAACTGGGGACCTGGCCCACAACGCCAGGCATGTACCCTGACTTGGAATTGAGCTGGTGACCTTTTGGTTTGTGGGATGACGCCCAACTCACTAAACCACACCAGTCAGGATGAGGATAGTCAATTCTTCATAAATTTTTGTCTTTACAATTTTTAGCTTTTTGTTTACATTATTATTTATAAACTTAAGTTCTATTCAATTTATCAAACTTCAGTAACTTTCATACTTTGTTTTTCCTGCATTTCAGTTTTATGGAAAAAGGCTTTAAACCTGTTCTGGGAGCTCTCACTGTATTATAGTACCTTCTAGTTTCCTGACACAAAATAGGCACTTAAAAAATACTGAAATATTGAATAACTACTTTAATTTTTTTTAAATAAATAAGCTAAAAGTGACATGCATAGTTTGCTTTTTAAAAAGACTTACAGCCCTGGCTGGTGTGGCTCGGTTGGTTGGGCATCGTCTGCAGACCTGAAAGGTCATGGGTTTGATACCTGTCGGGGCACATAGCTGAATTGTAGGTTCAGTCCCCTTTGGGGCATATACAAAAGGCAACCAATTGATGTTTCTCTCTCACATCAATGTTTCTTTTCCTCTCTTTCTCCTTCCCTTCTCTCTAAACCCTCTCTCCCTCTTTCTCTAAAAGCAATGAAAAAATGTCCTCCAGTGAGGATAAAAAAATAATAAAAATAAAAAGGCCTACAGGTACATGTAAGTTTCAGTATATGACTTTGCATTTTCAGAAGATGGCTACTAATACTATGTTTGACTGAAAGTTGTATTCTAAAATTATAACAACACAATTGTTATAAAATTATAACAATTGGGAGACTTCAACACAAATATTCCATTGTGAGTTAAATCACTTCTCTTTCTAATTTACCTCTTAAACCTGCTGTTTTTAATTTGTCATGTTGTTTCTGTCCATTAGGATAACTTTTATAACATATCCATTGATTGACTGATTTAACATTACTTATCGAGCACCTCTATGTGCCTGATACTCTCCTGTGTACTAAATATGTAGCAGCAACAAACCAGACAAAAATCCCAGCCTCACAGAGCACAGAAGGATGAAACAGCCCATTAACTGCCTGCTTGTCCAGTGTTCTACAGTGAAACATCACTGGGCAGTGTTGGGGGTATTCTGCTTAGACTACAGAAGTCTTAAGCATTTGATTTTTATTGAAAGCTGAGGGCATGTTTAATCCTTGTTAATTTCATAGTTAATCGAAAATTTACTATGCTTTAATTTTCTATAGTGTTAAATGGTGTTTTGAGTTTTTAAAGGGATACACCTTAGTTTTAGATGCTTTTTCTTTTCTGATCTGCAATCGTGGGTGGTCATTTTCTTCAAATTGTTAGGAAATGTCTGCCTTTTGAAAGGTAGAACTTTAAGGCCAAATAGAAACTAAATTTTGATCAGGGACCAAACTAGTTACAGTACGAGTGTAAATTTTTTCTTGACAGTTGGGCAGTGAGATCTGAGAGGCACTGCCTAGAGAAGCTCTTGCAAGGTGGACCTCAGCTTTTGTAGGCCTTGGGGCTACCTGTTCTCTCCCTCGTCACTGATGGGCGGCACGTATCATGGAGCAGAAAGCAAGACTTGGGGTTTTTTAAAATTTTAAGGCAGCCTTTGTTTCAGTTTAACTCTTGCCTTCCTTGCATTGATTTTTTGTGTGTGTGAAATTTGGCCAAAAACTTTAAGTTGTTTCCCAGACTATAATGAAATACTCCTTTTTAGAAAAATAAAGCCCTTTCTGAGTCAGAAATAGATACTACATGAAAGGCCAAAAGGAAAGTGGTAAAATATGAAGAAGGTGTAAGAGATCCTCTTTTCCAAAATACTTGGGGAATGTGAGGTTTTTCTATTTTTGTCGAGGACAGTTTCAGATCCCTGGCATTTGGGATTGCCAGCTGAGTCAGGGATGGGTTTGAGCAGTGCCCACGTACGAGGGGTGGTGCCAGCTTGCTTCACCACAGCTAGGTTCATAGATTACAAAAGGAAAAATGGCCCAGGCTCACAAAATACAGATTTCTTTCCAGTTTAGGCTTAGTGGAAGAATTGGGCCCTTTTGACAGTCATGGTCAGAAAAATCGTGTTGTTCACTGACTAAAATTAATAAATTGTAGGAATTTGTGACCAAACCACTAATAAAGTTTGTGGGAAGGTTAGAGATTATAAAGGTCTAGCTCTGCTGTACTAGCTGCTTCAAGGAAGGGGTAAAACTCAGTTTCAAGGTGGACCCTGTTTCTGAGAACAAACTACTACAGTTAGGTTTTTTCACAAACCTGTGGTTAAATAAGAACTCTGGTTCCTGGGATTATAGTTAGATTGCAAGAAAATCGAGATCTGGATGAAGATTCAAGTGTTTAGTTTTTTAAAAATTTGTTGTGGTGGTATATCCTATTAGGATTTCAGCATTAGCCAAGGGTTAGATTCCACCTCATTCTCTGATGGAGAATTTAAGTATCATGTTTCCTGAGGAATCAGCATTATTCTTTTTCTTCATGATCTTTATGTCAATTTTGCGAATAAACTAATTTCAAAGTGTTACTCATTTAAACTTTTATGAATGTACAGACCTAAAGAGGAAACTTAATATAGTTCATTTAGAGATGAATGATCTGTATGAGGCATTTTCTGTGAAAGAGTCTGATTTATTAGTTACTTCCTAGGGAGCACAATCAAGATGTATTATGGATATCTGTCTGTCTGTCTCTTTCTCTCTCCCTCTCTTAGACACACCTCCCCCCATGAATTTTATGTGGGACAAAACATTTTAACCTTTATATATTGTACAGTGTACTTTAATACTATCTTTATTTTGTTTTGGAAACTTAAAAGATTCCAGAAAGGGGAGCTAAAGTAGTGAGAAAGATTAGAACACAATGCAGCTGAAATTCTCAAAAGAATGAGTATATTTTTCATGAGTAACATCGTGATTAAACACCTCAGTTCGCGTACTTAATTTAGCAAATAGTGACCTAATAAACCAGAACCTCATCGTATGTTTCCTGTAACCCTATTACCAGGTATTCCATGTACTTAGACTAGAGTTTTGTAAATGTGTCAGTATAGTAGTAGGTTATCTTAATTAAATGACTACTCTGCCTTAGGGACACACTTTCTAATCTTTGTACTAAATAAATTCTAAGTTTAAATTTTATAAATTGTTACATTTTTGGGTATCCAGGTGGATTGTTACCTGAAGTAATGCTAACAATATTTTTTGTTAAATTTTTCATTTGTGGGGGAAGGAAGAATGGCTTATCTCAGTTTTGAGTCACTTTTATAAAGAGGAGTAACTCAAAACATAGACAGTGCTACTTGCCAGATTTAAGAACTTCGTAAGTTGTCAGTTTGGTTTGCTGCAAGCAACACAGTGCTCATTTGGGATCCCTGTGTTTGGGACAAGTCACTGATTTCATTTTCAGAAAGAATTAGAAAGAGAAAATAAACTGGAAAAAGATATTAGATGTTTAAATGTTAACTGCAACAAAAATCTTTGTAATTACGATTGTTTTATGTTGGCAGGGTTTGTAAAGTGACTGCTCTTCTGCTAAAATAGCTTAGTAAGTAAGTCTTATAAGTTCAATTCATACACTACCAAAACATAGTTAACTCACACTGAAATTGACTCCCTTTAATAAACTGGAGGTACCTCCAAAACTAGATAGCATTTCTCTTTTCATACTAACGCAGAATAATGTACAGTAGTGTATAAATATTTTTAATCTCATGGAAGCATATTAGTTTTCTACTTTTTTTCTCTTCAAGAACTAATGATTTACTATGGTAGAGTTTATTTTCCAGCTTTTTGGTGGCATTGTCAAAAAGTATACATTTCATTTGTAATATATAATGCAAATGGAGAAGCAACTTTGAAGCATACTGTAATTCTTCCACTTATTATCCTTTCCCTATTCTGCCTATAGCACAAGTGGACGTGCTGTCTGCCGCACTGCGTGCTTCCAGTCTGGATGCTCGCGAAGACGCCAGCGATGCGGAGAAGAAGAGTGACGTGCAAGATGATCTGGGCGTCGGTGAGCTGCCAAACTGTAAAATAAATCACGATGCCTCCGTGCCTTTGATCAGCGATGCTGTTGAGGTAACATCTCAGTAAAGAGTTGTATCAAGTGAGAGCAGTTTGAAACAGAAATGTTTCACTGGGGATCAATTGTAGCTAATCACTTTCTAGTTAGTACATTCTGTTTGTTGCTGATTTTCTCAGCTCTCCCTTTTGCGTAAAGTAAAAGTAATTGTCACCACATCCTGTCTTTGTGACATTAGTATTATGTTCAGTGCTTGGAAAAGTAAATCCTAATCCTGTCTACGTGACTATTTTAGTTAGTAGCCTCAATGTTAATGTAGCTCACTGCAGTGAAATAGTCTTACTGGAAACAAAGCCCTTTATCAAGAATAATTAACTTTTTCCTTTTCTTTTTGGAGAGGTGCTTTGTTTCTGATCGGACCATTTCACTGCAGCAAGCAACACAGTATTCTGAGCAGAAGATCGGGACTTGAGGCCATGTTGCGGAGGGCCAGTGGCATTATCTGGACTCTGGAGTGTGAGGGTGGGTACTGTTACTAGCATCGTCTTCACTGCATACTTGGAGCTGTTCTGCATGGTCCTTCCTTAATTTCCTCCCACATTCCCACCAGGCCAGCATCATTTGTTATCAGTATTTCTGACCCCTTGTTTCAATAAACAGGGAGAAGGAATACACCACTGAATGCCAGAATCAAATGGCTCACAGATCAGAGTAGCTTGAATGAAAAGCTCAGGAGAGAGTGCCTACCAGCATATATTGGGGATTGCAAGAGGGTTTTTAGACCTTTAGTGGATTTCTGTTTTGTTTTTTCTTGGTGACATCTAGTATATTAGAAGTTTTGTATAATATTGGTGATTCAGAATGAAACCCTGACCACTAATTATCATTGGAGGTTTGAATACTATGATATCTCTGCATTTTGGAAGGTGTTTTGTTTTATTTTGGGGTGTTTTGTTACTGTTAAAAAGGTACATTTGTGAAATGAGGAATAGCCAAGACTAGCAACAGTAGGAGAATAATTACATATGACATCCCAAGGCTTTTAAAACATTTGACTGAAAGCACCCTCTCTCTGAGTACTATTTTATAAATAAACTAATTTTAGATATTTAGGCCATTTCAAAATCAGTTCCAGATTTTTAATTACTTTTATTCTGAAATTCTTTTCCATACACATGGCATCCTATTCAGCAAGTTTAAGGCAAGGGAAGTTCTTATGAGGCCTTATGTGTATTTATAAACTTTTAAAAGCATGAAGAATTTATATGTATTTATATGTTTGGCAGTCTCAAAAGGTAAGTAACTTAGTAAGGTAGTTTAAATGAAGGAAACTTGTTAGATGGTTCAATTTTTTAAGTAAATATTTTTTCCTAACAGAATATGGAGACCACCCTTCGCTATATTCATAATGACTCAGACTTGAGCACCAGTAGTAGTTTCAGTCCTGATGAGGAAAGGAGATCTAAAGTGCAAGTAAGTGACCAAAACTGCTTTATTTGTTGTGGCTGTTGTTAATGCCTCTTTTAAAGCAATTTCTCACTGAATTTTGTCCTTTTTTAAAATGAGTTTTAAAAATTAAGACCAGTGCCCTAGCTGATGTGACTCAATGGATTAAGCGCTGGTCTGCAAACCCAAAAGTCGATGGTTCCTAGTCAGGGCACATGCCTGAGTTGAGGACCAGGTACCCAGTTGGGGGGGTGTGAGAAGCAACCCATACATTGATGTTTCTCTCCCCCCTTTCTCCCTCCCTTCCCCTCTCTCTAAAAATAAATAAAATCTTTAAAATAAATTAAGACTAGTATATCATGCTTTCAACAACGGAATTCAAATAGTAGAATAAAATAGCAAAAATGTTCCTCTTTTCACAACTGTTATCCCATTCTTTTTATTCAGAGTAACCACAGATCATATTTTCTTCTGTATACCTTCATAAATTTATTGTGAATATATAAAACTTATTGTAAAAAAAAAAACTTATTGTAGGTATATGTGTACCCCTTTTTGTTTTTCAAAGACAAATAGAATTATACCATTATACTAAGGTATTTTATCATGCCTTAGTAGCCAAGAATTCTAGAATAAGATGCAGCTCAATTTTAGAGATGAAAATTTTAAAAAAGGTTCACTATAGTGCCATCAGTGACAAGTTGCACTCCAATTTCAGAGATTTTAAATGTGGGAAAATATGCTTAAGGAATCTTCAGAACATGATAGCTGTGCCCTGCCTGGGAGAGCTTTCCATATGAGCACATAAGGCCTCCCTCCCCCAGCAGCAGCACAGCATCTGCATGCTCTGGTGTCCTACTTTGGTAGAAGGTGCCGGAACTCCGATAGTTCCTTGCATGCCAGCGGGTTTCGTTTCGTTGTCATATTGCAGGCAGTGTTGCATTCATCATGATTATGCATGTTATTTGCTTCTGGAACTGTATCTTACTGTAAGTGGATTTCTTAGGTCAAATGATATATGCTCTTTATTTTCGTTGCTTCCATTTATTAAAAATGGAATTACAGTCTTGAAAATGTTCATAGTTTTTTAAAATTTGCTTTCACCACTTACATTGTACACATCGTTTCAAGTCAGTACATACTGATCGTCTCATTCTAATATATGTTGCTAACAGTGCACAAAAGTACCTGTAACCATATTCACTAGGTTAATCAACTTTCTTAATCTTTGCTAACATTGAAAGGTCCTGGTCATATATTTTTTTAATTTTCACCTGAGAATATGTTTATTGATTTTAGAGAGAGAGGAAGGGGGAGAGAAATATCGACGTAAAAGAGAGACATTGATCAGTTGCCTCCTGTACACACCCCAACTGGGGACCAAACCCACAACCTTTTGGTGTACAGGACAGTGCTCCTGGCCTGGGTCTGGCTGTATTTTAATGTGTCTTTTAAATTTAAAAATCAATTATAATTGTCCTTAAGCTCTTTTCTGTTTTAAGATCTTATTCATTGTTTTTCTTAGAGTTGTTTTTATTTATATATGCATTTCCCCTCAGCCTGCTTTTCTTTTCAGTTATTAGGTAACTGAAAATTTCAGATTGGGTTTTCTCTGCTTTTTCAGATGCTATGTTAAACTCACACATTTAAAAATAAGTTTACCTGATTTATACCTGCACTGCTCAACTTGCATCACTGTCCTGTCTCTCTCATGATAGGATGTGGTGCCTCAGGCTCTGCTGGACCAGTACTTGTCTATGACTGACCCCTCTCGTGCACAGACAGTGGACACTGAAATTGCTAAGCACTGTGCGTATAGCCTCCCGGGCGTGGCCCTGACCCTCGGCAGGCAGAACTGGCACTGCCTAAGAGAGACTTATGAGACTCTGGCATCAGACATGCAGGTAAGTAAAACAGTCAAGGAATTAACAAGGATGCTCACATAGAAGGCACAATGTTTTGCCTTTTAGTACCTAATCGAATTTCTGTTCATGTTCTAGCAAGTTCCAAAGAGCTGTCTTTTACGTAGTCCAAGTTCCACAATTTTGCAATTTCTTTTTTATCTGAAATACTAAAAATGATCACACTTGACATGTCTAAGTTCCTAATTTACAAATGTGCTATTGTCTAAAATTAGTTCTTAAGAATATAGGATTTAGTTTTCTCCCTAGAAACAGTGTTATAAATGCTTCTACTGTTTTAAAACCTTCATAGAACTGTAGTAGTATTATTGGCACAACTGAGTTTTGAGCTTGTGAGTGACTCTATGCAGGTGGGAGAAGGTTAATGGGGGTGTGTGGGTTTGCTCCTCCCTGCACTGCACACCATCACTCCCTCCAAAAGAGCACAGAATATGAAACATTGACCCTCGATCATTTGTCTGGATATCTGTGACTTTTGTCGTTCTTTTCCTAAGCTTTGTTGACTTAATTTTCTCTGCCACTAGGTATAATTTCCTTATACCAAACTTTTGCCTGCCTTCCACAAAACCTATTCCTTCAGTGAAATTCATCTTAGTTTTTAAGAAAGCAGTCTAGTTAGACTAATTTATACTGAGAAGTGAATGATTTTCCCTGAGTTTCCAAGGAGTCAATGCTGTTGACTCAGCAAGTTAAAAGTGGAAAGTGATCTTGGAAGACTGTAGTTGACATTCATCCTCTGACCTGTGAGGCTAGGAAACCAAGGTCTGGGCAGAGTGAATTTATCCCATGCTAACACACTTCTGTGGTACGATTGGGCTTGTCACTATGTAGACTAATGCTTAAGAATGTTGGATTTTGTTTCTCCCTAGAAAGGCCCACCCTCCATGGAGTGCTTTATGTTTTTTATTAGTAGTTTTCCATTCGTATCCCACAGAACTCTGAGTTCTTGTGAGGCAAGTGCCAGGGGCACTGGTGAACAGGAAAGCTCCGGGTGGACAGGCTTCAGGCCTCCTGTCTCCTCCCCTCCATCAAAACATCCCTGCCTTTACCTGTTTAATATGCTGACCATGGATATAAATTTTTTCAAGAACTGGTTCTAGCCCTGGCTGGTGTGGCTCAGTGGATTGAGTGCCAGCCTGTGAACCAAAGGGTCACTGGTTTGATTCCCACTCAGGGCACAACCAGGTTCCCCATTGCGGAGCATGTGAGAAGCAACCACACATTGATGTTCCTCTCCATCTCTTTGTCCTTCCTTTACATTCTCTATAAATAAATAAATAAAATATTTTAATTAAAAAAAAAAGAACTGGTTCTATACTTGTGGTGGTATAAAACTTTTGCTCTAAGCAGTTTCTCAGCAGGTAAAGTTTTAAACTAGGTAATAGTAAAAAATTTTAAATTGAGGTAACATGAAAAAGATGTTTTTAAATTAGTTTCCTGTAAATGCAAGGCATTTCTTTTTATTATTATTGTTTTTAATCCTTACCCAAGGTTATGTGAGGTTGTTTCATTGATTTTAGAGAGCAGGGTGGGGGGAGGGAGAAAGAGGAGGGAGAGAGAACCATTGATGGGACAGAGAAACACTGATTGGTTGGTTGCCTCCCCTACACACCTCCTCTGCGGATTGACGCTCAACTAACTGAGCCGCCCGGCCAGGGTGAGGCATTTCTTTATAGTTCTTTGTCCAGGGCAGTCCACAAAGGACTTTTCTATTCTTGTATTTCTTTAATTGCCAATTCCTTAAAAACTAGTTTTGTTGTTTTCTAAATCTGTAGTAGGCTGCACCGGAATTGGAAGGGGAACAGTAACAAGAGGTTTATACTAGCCAGGCTTTGGTCAGTGTGGGACATCAGTAAATCAGGCATCCACTGTTCAGAAAACTATCAAAAGCTATGGCACAATATAATTTCCAGACTTTTTTTTTCTTCATAAATGGAAAGAAGATAATACAGTTGTGTAGGGATTTAAATACTTTTCTGCCAGTTTTTGATGCATAGTAGGTACTTAAATCTTAGTGTTTATTATTATTATCTTTTATTCTGATTTAATTTTTTTAGATTAATAGCATTGAGATGTTAATCAGTCATTATATACAGTCCCTCCCCCCTTATCTATGGGGGCTATAATCCAAGACCCCCAGTGGATGCCTGAAAGCGTAGCTAGTACCAAACCCTGAAAATACTGTTTTTTCCTATGTGTATATACCTAGGATTAAGTCTAATTTATAAATTAAGCACAGTAAGAGAGTAATAACTAATAAAATAGAACAATTAAAACAATATACTCTAATGAAAGTTATTTAAATGTGATTTCTCTTTCCTAGCAAACTGGCATCAATTTCTTTTTCCTTCACAATTTCATGGATAGGAGATTCATTCTTACTATAGATCTTAGCAGCTTTAGCATATGGGGGGTTTTTTTGTCCTTATTAAGTCAATAGCTTTTACTTTAGCATGTCCACATTGCCAGCATCACTGCTCTGGTGCTTTGGCACCATTATTAAGTAAAATTCTGATTACCTGAACACAAGCACTGCAGTGCCACGACAATCAATGTGGTAATCAACATGACTTTTACTAATGGGCTGGGGGCACATTCAGCAGGGGAGGCTGACAAAGGGATGGATGATTCACGTCCGGGGTGGGATGGAGCGGGATGGCGTGAGACTTCATCACGCTGCTTAGAATGGTACTCAATTTAAAACTTAGGCATTGTTTATTTCTGGCATTTTCTACTTAGAATTTTAGGACCACAGTTGACCAGAGGAACTGAGACCCTGGAAAGCAAAACTGCACATAAGGGGGAACTACTGTATTGTCTAAATGTTAAAGTACTTTGTATTTAGATTACTAATGCAATTATTTTTATTTCTGCAGTGGAAAGTTCGAAGAACTTTAGCCTTCTCCATCCATGAGCTTGCAGTTATTCTTGGAGATCAGCTGACAGCTGCAGACCTGGTTCCAATTTTTAATGGCTTTTTAAAAGACCTCGATGAGGTCAGGATAGGTGTTCTTAAACACTTGCATGATTTTCTGAAGCTTCTTCATATTGATAAAAGAAGAGAATATCTTTATCAACTTCAGGAGTTTTTGGTGACAGATAATAGTAGAAATTGGCGCTTTCGAGCTGAACTGGCTGAGTAAGTTCTAACAGTTTATTAGAATATGTTTGGAGGGGTATGTATTTACCTCATCTTTACCATTCCCTATATTGGTTCATTACATTTTGTAGATCCAAGTTTCTTTCTGGCATCCTTTTCCTTTAACATTTCTTTGATGCAGTGAATTCTCTTAACTTTTTTTTCAACTCTATTTCTCTTTTTAAAAATTTGTGGTAAAATACACATAACCAAAGTTACAATTGATGATGTTTAGTATATCCACAATATTATACAACCATTTAGCCCTGTATCGTTCTAGGACATTTCGTCATCTCAAAAGAAATCCTTCACCCCTCTCTGCCCCCAGCTCCTGGCAGTCATTAATCTACTCTCAGTTTCTGAATTTGCCTATTCTGAGCATTTCATTTCTTTTTTAAAAAATAATATTTTATTGATTATGCTATTACAGTTGTCCTGAGCTTTCCCTTTTTGCCCCCTCCACCCAGCACCCCCTACCCCCTCAGGCAGTACCTTCACCATTGTTCGTGTCCATGATCATATATAAGTTCTTGGGCAACTCCATTTCCTATACTGTACTTTACATCTCCATGGTTATTCTGTACTTCTTAATCCCCTCACCTCTTCACCAGTTCTCCCCCTAGCCCCTCAAATCTGGCAACCATCTGGTAACTTCTTTTCTCTTGCCGCTTTTAGGAATTTCTCTTTATCTTTAACCTCTGGCATTTTGGTTATGATGTGTCTTGGAGTGGGCCTCTTTGCATCTATCATAATTGGGACTCTCTGTGCTTCCTGGACTTACATGTCTATTTTCTTTGCCAAAATAGGGAAGTTTTCTTTTATTATTTTTTCAGATAGATTTCCAATTTCTTGCTCTTTCTCTTCTTCTGCCATCCCTATGATGTAAATGTTGAACTCTTGGAAGTTGTCCCAGATGCTGTTTATACTATCCTCATTTTTTTGGATTCTTTTTAATTCTTGTTCAGAGAGGTGGTTTTTGCTTCCTTATGTTCCAAATCATTGATTTGATTCTCAGCTTCATCCACTCTTCTGTTGTTTCCCTGTAAATTGTTCTTTATTGCAATTAGTGTATCTTTCATTTCTGATTGGATCTTTTTTTATGCTGCTGAGGTCCTCACTAAGTTCCTTGAACATCCTTATAAACAGTGTTTTGAACTCTGCATCTGATAGATTGCTTGTCTCTATTTCATTCAGCTCTTTTTCTGGAGTTTTGATCTGTTCTTTCATTTGGGCAACGTTTCTTTGTCTCCCATTTTGGCAGCCTCCCTGTGTGTGTTTCTATGTATTAGGTAGAGCTGCTTTGACTCTGTGTCTTGGTAGTGTGGCCTAATGTAGTAGGTGTCTTATAGGGTCCAGTGACACAGCCTCCCCTATCACCCAAGCTGGGTACCTGAAGTGCACCATCCATGTGGGCTGAGTACACCCTCCTCTTGTAGTTGAGCCTTGGTTGCTGTTGGTAGATCAGTGGGAGGGGTGTACCCAGGCCAGTCAGCTACAAGGACTGGCTGTGACCACTGACTACCAATCTCTGCTCTCCAAGGATCAGCTGTGCAGGGACAGGGTGGTGGTGCTCTAACATGGTCTGTAGCTGTCCACTGGGTATGCTGGCCCTGGGTTTCCTGGGTGGTACAGGCCAAGATCAGCCCCCCACACACACACCTGTGTTTTGCCTGGGGCACCCTGCCTGAGCTGTCCAGCAATCTGAGACAGCTGCTATTTGTGCTGGGCTTGGAGATTCCTAGGGAAAGCCAAGTTGTGAATCTAAGTTGGTTGACACTAGGGCTCACTGAAGCCAGCTGTTGTTTGTTTGATAGGATTTAGGAGCCAAGACCAGCCATTATGGAAAAGCAGCTTGGGTGGGCCCTAAATGTGGATGGGACAGAGCCTCTGGGGATCACCCAGGTGGGTCAAACAGTGTTAGCCAGGTTGATGGAGTTTCAGATACGGCAACAGTTTGCTGGCTCTCTGTGAGGAGGGTTTAGCAATGAACAGTGGCCACTGCTTGCCTTTATCCCAGACACTTCATTCTCTCCCTGTATACCACTGGTGCCTTTTAAGTTGCTAGCAGGTGCTAGAACTCAGAGGGAGTGAGTCTGAGTAGGTGAGGCCATGTGTGCGTTCTTTAAGAGCAACTGTTTGGGGCTCCAGAAGTTTCTTCCACTGACTCAATCCCCACTGGTTTGAGCCAGAAGTTGTGGGGACTTATCTTCCTGGCACTGGGGGTCCTGGTGTGGGTCTGGGACTCCTTGTTCCTGAGATATCTGTCCCGAATTGTTATCCACATTGGTACAGGATCATCACATTCGGTGTCTGCTCCCCTCCTGCCAGCCTGGAGGGATGTGGTTCCTTCAATTCCATAATTGTAAGATTTCTGTTCAGCTTGATTACTGACATTCCTGAATGATGGTGGTTCTGTATTTTAGTTGTAATTTTGATGTGGTTGTGCGAAGAGGGGAGCATGTGTGCCTACGTTGCAATCTTGATCAGAAGTATCATGAGCATTTTATATAAAGGGAATTATAATGTGACTTTGTGTCTGGCTTCATTTAGCATAATGTTTTTAAGATTTATTTGTGTTATATGTAGCATGTTTCAACACTTATTGCTTTCTATGATTGAAGGATACTTTATTGCATTAATATACCAGTTTTTAAAATCCATTCTTCCATTGATGGGCATTTGGGTTGTTTATATCTTTTAACTGAGTATGGTGCCTTGAACATTCATGTACAAGTTTTTATTTGCACACCTGTTTTCAGTTTGTTTGAGGTAGGTTTGCTCTGTCATTGGTAATTCTTTGTTTAATTTGTTGAGGAACTGCCAAAGTATTTTCCACAGTGGCCATATAGAATTTCAGGCCAACAGTTTTTTCTTTCAGTACATTAAAGATGTCCCTGCACTGAGTTCTAGCATGCCTTATTTCTGACTAGAATCAGACACACCTCTTCTCCATTAGTGTGGAGGGTTGAGTCTATCTAGCCTAGACTGAGCTGGATTTGGGTTCATTGTTGTGGTTACCTTCAGTGCCCCGTAAGCTGTGAGCTTCTGTCTGTGGGCTGCCTCTGCCTCTCGCTGAGGGTGAGGTGAAAGCTGGAGTGCTGGTGGGTCGTTTCATGTGTTAATAGTTCACCCTCAGCTTTCAGCTGCTCCTGCCCTCTGGGGAACACATGGGTCTTTTCTCTTGCCTTTCCCCTCCCTGTAGACTGTTTACAATGAGATAGGCCTGTTCTGGGATATGAGAGAATTGCTTTTATTTTGGTTCAGCTTCAGATTTTGGAGACCCTGTGTGCTTGGGCTTTCTCAGAATTCTTGCCCCTGCTCAGCAGGAGAAGAATTCTGCTTTGTATCAATGTAGGGTCTTAGCTTGAGAAGCTTTGCTGCTCTTCTCCTTGGAAGAGTTTTTTCTTCTCTTCCACCTGCAGCTACAGTTTGTCTCCACTAGTAGGTTAAGGCTTCGCTTTGTATGAGAAAAGAGTCCAGGGAATTGCATGGGGTTTCATGCCTGTCCCCAACATCTGTCAGTCACTTTCTGCCTATTAAGGGACCTCTCCAGTTTCCTTTCCTGACCCCTGACTTTCTCATGGACACCCAGGAGAGGTCGGTGAGAAAGTTTGCAATATCAGTAAATAGAGTCATTAAGTGTGCATTTCTCTTTGAGGATTTCTGTTTATGTATATATGCAGGTGCCTTTGTCATTGCTACATTATCTGTTTTGATGGTTATAATAGCAGTCACCCCTTATCCTTGAAGGACATGTTCTAAGACCCACAGTGAATACCTGAACCTTTAACTGAGCAAACTGGGGCTCAGCCACTTGGTGCCTCTAATCTACATGACCCAACAATTAGTTTTGAAGGAAACAGGTTTTTATTAACAGGGTTTCAACCTTGGGGGTACTGAGAGCACTCCTACTCAGAGGCCTTCTCTCCCATAAGACTTAGAACTCTCCTTGCTCCCCAAAATCTACAAGCCAAAACTATACCCAGAAGTTCCCCAAGTCCTTATCAATCAGTCACAGAAACAGGTCTCCATCCTCTGGAATGTGCACTTGTAGGCTTCAGAGTCGCCGTCCTCTCCTCTCGCAGCAGCTCTTTCCATCAGGATCTGGGGTGCACTGCTCCCCATCTCCGTGTAGCAGTTCAGGAAACCATGTGTGATGTTACACTGTCCCAGCATGGGACCCTGCCTCCAGGAGTGGGCTCCCATCCTCTGTGGGGTCTCAGGCCCTGGTGGGCCCCACAGCTCTTGACCCCACAAGTGCTTCTCTCCATACAGGGAGCAGGGCCAGAGGCCCAGGATGTCCAAGTGCTGAAAGCCCAGGAGGAGAGAGAGCTTACACCAAGCTCTAAAGCCCCTTACCAAGTCCCCATACCAGGAGAGTGCCTTCTCTGTATGTCAGAGGCGGGAGTCCACAACTCCAGCTCCGCATCCCTGGTCACGGTCCGGCTCCAGGCATCTCCCATGTGTCTGTGCCTGGCCGGGCGGGTTCTCGCAGCTTCGTCCGCTCTGCCGCTGTCTTCTCCAGGCAGACCTCAAGGCCGACTCCTGCACAGTCTTCCTCCTCCTCCTCCTCACGTCTTTCCCTTCTCTGACCTTCATCCCGCCCTAATTCAAATGCTCGGTGGAATTTCCTGTGTGACCTCACATCCTGCTCTTCCTATGGAATGTTACTGTCCTCCATTTTTGTCAGCTCCCCGGTGTCTGACCCTCTTTTGGCTGCCATCTTTAGTCAGGGCAAGAGTTCCCAGTGATGCACAGGCATCCAGGGTGGGCATGTTCCCCTTGCCTGCTATGTCATGAGTCACTGCACATTCTCATGGTCACATAAGCAGTGCACCCTGGGCAGTGGCCTTATTCCCTTTAGGAAGGCACGTGGCTATTAATTTTGCCTTTACTGTGCAATATGCCTTAAAACACCATACCTTCCACTGTTCTCTTCCCCTAGTCCTGCTTGTAGGATTATCAGGGGACCTATGCTCTTCACCCCATTACAAAACCACAGATAGTACCAAGCCCTATATATGCACTGTGTTTCCTCCTATATATACATATCTATGATAAAGTTTAAGTTATAAATTAGGCAATTTCCCAGTTAGATTGTCCTTACTATAGATCTTAACAATGTTACCAGTTGGATTTTTTTAATTAAGTCAAGAACTTTCACCTTTTCATTTAAAGGAAGCACTTAATGCTGGCATATCCAGATTGTCAGCATTACTACTCTTGTGCTTTGGGACCATTATTAAGTAAATTTAGGGTTACTTGGACACAACAAGCTCTGTTGGTTGGATCTGCTAGCCAGCTACCAAGTGACTGACACTGGTCGCATGTGCAGTGTGGAGATGCAGGACAAAGGGGTGTTCCAGTCCCAGGCAGGAGGGACTGGGACGGCTCGAGATCTTGTTGCACTACTCAGAGCAGTGTACAATTTAAAACTTATGAATTGCTTATTTCTGGAATTTTCCATTTAATATTTTTGGACCATGATTATGGCTTATATCCAAGACCATGACCACAGTTCACTTCCTGCTGTTTACAAATGTAAATAATCTCAAACATAAAATCCAAAAGGCAATAATAGTCTCATTCATTTTCAAGTGATTTCTTCATGAGCATTGTTGCATCTTCTCAAATGAGCCTGGTGGATGCTGTTAGTCTTCAGTTCTCATCAGCAATAATAGAAACAGTTGTTAGAGGACCACTCACTTACCTTACCCCTAGTAAATGTCTCATTCCCTTAGAAGCCGCTTAGAGCCTTAATAAGTGCACATGAGGCTACCTTAAACTGTTAGAACTTTCTTATTTACATAACTGATTGTAGATGAAGGTTTCTTAGCACAGTCTAAGCTATGGGGGAAAATGTGTTTCATGTTAGGAAATGCTTTGCTCTGTCTCTGTCCCTGTGGACACAGACGTACAGAAACTGAAGCCGGTGCCATCCATGCGCGAGAGACCAGGTGAATCACTAGTCTTTGCACGTGTTCATCTTACAAATAGTAACCAGTATTACACATTATTCAGATGATCAACCTATTTTCATGTTTTTTAAAATGTTAACTATTTTTCTAATTTATTTTTGTAGACAGCTGATTTTACTTCTAGAATTATATAGTCCCAGAGATGTTTATGACTATTTACGCCCCATTGCTCTGAATCTGTGTGCAGATAAAGTTTCTTCCGTTCGTTGGATTTCTTACAAGTTGGTATGTGCTAAAACTTCTACAATTTTAGATCAGCAGAGCATTTAGTAAGACCACAAATGCCGACACTCGTCGCGTCTCCGTGTTCACTCTCCAGGTCAGTGAGATGGTGAAGAAGCTGCACGTGGCCACGCCACCGACCTTCGGGGCGGACCTCATCCGCGAGCTTGTGGAAAACTTTGGCAGATGTCCCAAGTGGTCTGGTCGTCAGGCCTTCGTCTTTGTCTGCCAGGTAAGCAGAGACATAGCCATTTGTGGCACTTTTTTGTATGTAGAACTAGGTTTATTTTTTACTCCTTACCTCTCTCAACACCCTCTTATTCTTAGAGGACAGGACTTTGCCACCTGATTGTTTATAGGACTCCATTCCTCAGTTGGGTATCTCCCCGGTTCACCAAGTCCTCTGGGTAGCCCACTGAGCTCCTTAAAAAGCTGGCACATCCACAGCAGTCCCCTAGAGCAGTGGTCCCCAACCTTTTTGACACTAGGGACCAGTTTTGTGGAAGACGATTTTTCCATGGACCAGGTTAGGGGGGAAGGTTTGGGGATGATTCTAGTTCATTACATTCAAGCTTAGCTCCTGCTGTGTAGCCTGGTTCCTAACAGGCCAGGACATTGGGGACCCCTGCTCTAGAGGGCACTCAGGGTCTGGACCATAGCACAGGTGTGAAAATGAATGTGATCAGGAACACGTGAGGTCTCGGTGGGGACTTAATTATGACATTTTTGCTTTCATTTCCCAAGTGCCTGGAATATTGGTTTGAAAAGCAGTAACTAAAATCTATAGCAATTACGTTGTTACTGAAAGACTTTGTTAGCTAGTATTATGGCTCACTTAGACTGAATTGGCAAATCTAAACCAGTTACTACTTTTCCCCAGACTGTCATTGAAGATGACTGCCTCCCCATGGACCAGTTTGCTGTGCACCTGATGCCGCATTTGCTGACCTTAGCAAATGACAGGGTTCCAAATGTTCGAGTGCTTCTTGCAAAGACCTTAAGACAGACTCTACTAGAAAAAGGTAGGTACACGACTCATTCAGGAAAAGTGTCTGTGGCAGGAAGGAGATTCGGAGACTTTGTGAACAGATGAGAATCTGGGCAGTATGATATGTGATAGAAGTTGTAAGTTGTTCACAGTGGTTCACAGTGAGAGGACACGGAAGATTGAAGGGGGAAGAAAGGTACTTTTAATTATTGCCCTTCTGTTCTTGGTGAATCTTTTTATGATTTAAATCTTACTAGTTTGAAAATTGGGCATTCACTTATAACTATGAAAAATTACTGCTTTTGGAGCACTTCCCGCACCCCTGGACCAGGAGGTATGTTTGTGTTTCCCCCTCTTCGTTCTTCAGGCAGAAAACAAACGCTCCATGTGATTTGCTCTGATGCAGATTATAAGCTCCTCAAGAGTAGTGAGGAGATTATAAGCTCCTCAGTGTCAGGTGGTGGTTTTATGTATTGTAATCCCCTCAGATGCTTAATATCATTTGAATGTATGAACTCATGAATGAATCACAGAATGAAGTCTTTAATGGTCCTCAAAGGATTTGAGTGAATGAATAGTTTTTGTTTTTCCTCCTGTAGAGCTCATTTTTTAAAAAATAGCAGTTACGATAAAATGGCTAGAGAAGACTCTGGTTCCATGTGTGTCTGGTATTTGGAAGTGTTCTTCCTTTTACTGAGCTAATTAATAGATATAACTAGTGTAGGTTTTAATGTATTTATTAGTTTCCATGCCATTGAACATTATGAAATATAGTCAGTCAAGATACATGTTTCTTACATTTGGGGATCTTTTTGACATAACAGATCCTTTGAGTTACTGTTTATAATTCAGCATAGCTGTGTTTTTACTTGTAGAAAAATCATATTTTATCATGACTAAAAACTTTGTGTACTTGTTAACAAAACTGAGATGGTAGACTGTTTGTAATCTGGCTTCTCTTTTCCAGACTATTTCCTAACCTCTGCCAGCTGTCATCAGGAAGCTGTAGAACAAACCATCATGGCTCTTCAGATGGATCGTGACAGTGATGTCAAGTACTTTGCCAGCATCCACCCTGCCAGTACCAAAATCTCTGACGATGCCATGAGCACAGCTTCCTCAACCTACTAGAAAGCATAAACCTCGGTGTCTTTCCTGCTTCCTAAGAAGCCGAGGTCCGACACGTGCTGCACACGTGTGTGAGCTAGGACGCTTTGGGGAGGAACAGAGACCTTCCTCTCTTGCAGGCTTAATTGCAGATGCAAGTTGCCTACATCGACACCAGGGATTTTAACAGTCAAGAGAAAGTACAGTAAACACTATTATCTTATCTTGACTTTAAGGGAAAATAATTTCTCAGAGGATTATAATTGTCACCGAGGCCTTAAATCTCCTGTCTTCCTGACTGAGTGAAACTTGAATTGGCAGAGCATTTTCCTTATGGAAGGGATGAGATTCCCAGAGACCTGCGTTGCTTTCTCCTGGTTTTATTTAATGACTGATAGATGGAATTATAGCCAGAAGGTGGCTGTGAGCCAGGATATGAAAGAGACATTCAGTATTAGCCCTCGCTGTTCCCATGCAGGCAAGGACCTGTGCGGTTCTGTGTTTAGCCGTCCGTCCAGCCCTAAGTGTGAATAGTTTTCATATGTATTAACAGAAAAGGAGATTTTAAAAATTTCTCCTAAGGGCTTGATGCTAACACTAAAGTAGAATATGATTTTAACCCATAAATGCAGCATATTGCTGTACACATTTACAGAACGTTTGCTGAGTTATCTATATGTCCTGAATTTTTTTTTTTCATGCTGGTCATGACCTGAATGAAATTAGCACATATACTGTACGTCAGGTGTTTTTAACTTGATCATGATCAGCTCTGAGGTGCAACTTTTTCTTCACATACTGTACATATCTGTGACCACTCTTAGGAGTGTCGCAGTCTTTAATCATGCTGTTTAAACTGTTGTGGCACAAGTTCTCTTGTCCAATAAAATTTATTAAGATCTGTATAGAGAGATATATACACTTTTGATTGTTTTATAGCTATCTGCGAATAAATGCAATTTGTGACCTGTATTACTTAGTATAAAATGGGAAAACTAGATTAAAAATTTCTCTTTTGACTAGTTTACTAATTTCTTTGAAATCTGCACATGCCCCCTGGGCAGGGTTCTGCTTTTGGCAGGTGGCAGTTCTGGGTGCTGTGCTCCCCAAGGCTGATCCAGGTGTGGCTAGTCCTCTGTCAGGTGCGTTACGGAGCTGTGGCAGTGGAATTCTGAGGATAGTGAGGGCTGTTGGATCCTGTCTAACGTGCGGCTTTTGTTACACAGGGTCTTCCAAGGGAAAAGATGGGCTTCCAGAGGCAGTTACAAAAGTAAACCAATCTAGAAAACCGATGATTCAGCAGTTGTTTGAAATCCCCCAGGAGGCAGAAACAAACAATTTGTACTCAAACTATTAACTTCACAATAGAAAAATGAACAGAGTGGCAAAAATTATGTCCCCATTGGGATTTTAATACTGGCAGATAGTCTTAGATCTTCTGAGATATCTTCGGATGTTTGAATAACCAAGGTAAGGAGGAAAACTGCATTTTCCTCAGCCCATGTACTCGGTCATTGCCAGGTGTCCTTCCTCCCCTCCCACCACCCCCTCCCCCACAGGCTCCTTCCTCACCACCCTGCCTGACTCCTAGCTCATGGGATGCTCAGTGTTCTCTGCCACCCTTGTCTGAGAGAAACATGTTGCGAGCTTTTGTGAGCTTTCAAAGTGTCCCCCACTGAATTTACCCGGCCAGCCGACTTCCTATTTAACTGCTCAGTGGAGTGGCCCAGCTGTCACCTCCTTTGCCAACTCAGGGATATTTCTCTGGTGCCAGACCACGATTGTTTTTCAAGCCTTCAAACTCTGAATTGGACACACGCCAAGTTCCTGACAGCACCACCAGGTTAGTGCCCTAAGCTGCCCAAGCTGCCAGCATATTGTCAGGAGACACTGTTCTGGGCAACTCTCAGTCTGCTGGGCAGGCGCTGGGTACACTGCTAATTACTGATTCTTAGACTTCTTAAGTCCAAGTCCCAGTTTCTATGGGGGTGAGCATTTCTCATCCCCCATTTCTCAGCACACTGCGAGCCGAACATGCCGAAGGAAACATCCAGAATATAGTGTCCCAGTGTCAGCTTTCCAGGGGAACTTGGAATGCCTGAAACACTAGGCATGTGTGCTTAGTGTACTGGGGGGCATTGGAGCAATGCTGCAAGGAGGGGTGGCAAGGTTTTAAACTGACTATCTGTAGGAAAGAGTGCTGTGTCCCAGGTTCCAGGCCACATGACCATTTCCATGCATGGCAACATTTCTGTAAATCCCAGAGAAGCCGTGAGTAAAGGAGGGAAAGGACCCAACATCTCAACCAGGCAAATGGCCTCTTTAAAATGAATAATCGACAAACTGGAGGAAAAGTTGGGTCTAGAAATAAATGAGTAAGCAAGACTGTGGTTTTGTATTTTTTAATTTCTGCCATAAGCCTTTATAAATTTGCGCTAGATGTAGAACGTCTAATAGAGCCACTGGTAAGCACTGGCCACCAGGGGAGGTGTCAGCCAGAGGAATGGGGCTGGCTGGGTTCTATGTACCCAAAAGCATCTTGCACCAGAGCCCATGTGTGAATGGACACACTGGGACCTCCACGTGGAGGGTGGCCAAGCCCTTCATGGTTTTTAAGTGACCTGGATAGGTCAGGGCCTACACAGTTCATGTGTCTCCCTCTCACTAGAAAACCAGACTGCATTTTAGGTAATGGTGGGAAAGGAGGCCCAACTCTCAAATCCCTCCATCAGAATCAAACAGGTAATTTTGTGACCCCTTAAATAGGAATGTCTCTACCCAATAGACATTTTGACCTTGAGAACATTTTGACTTAAAAATTCCAGCAGTGATGTTTTTGAACAAGTTTTCTATGAACTCCATTAAGTAATTTCTGAATCCATTTTTTATAGAAACTAAACTAGTTTTATACTTTTACAGAAATTTTCCTTAAGAATTCTTTTTCTAGAAAACTTGACAAATGTTCCATTCAATGGTCAGATTTTAGTCTATGTGGCATTTTATAGTGCTGTTGTAGGTTTACTTCTACCAAGCTCTATTTCTCTTTTACACCAAATTTTGCTGATTTAAATTTGGCAAGATCTGTTATTTAGGGTTTTTAGTCGGCAATTTTAGCATATGAATCTTTTGCACTGATAAGGCTGTTTTTAAAAAAAAAAAAAGATTTTGTTCATTTTTAGAAAGGGGAAGAGAGGGAGAGAAACATCAATCGAGTGGTTCTCACATGGGCCCCAACTGGGGACCGAACCTGAAACCCAGGCATATGCCCTGAACAGCAGTTGAACTGGTGACATTTTGCTTTGTGGGATGATACCCAACCAACTGAGCCACACCAGTGAGGGCCCATTATTTTGTATCTTCAACAGCACAATAATCAAAGATTGTTAAGCATTTAATATTTGCATTTTTCCCCCGAGTTGCAAACAAATGCTTTAAGATGCATTTAGTGTCAACTACCCACACAGTGGCCATTGATAGCTGGTCATGACCCCAGCAGTTGTGATGGCAGCACCAGCTGCTGAACCCAAATCCGAGGAATATACAGCAACAGATCTGCAGATGCCAGAAGCAGCAAGGGCTGGCCAGGTACAACAGGGTCATAGAATTAGTGTAGCTGCTTGCTCCAGCTGCCCAGACTACTTACTCCGTTTGGCTCACCATCTTTAATAGAGAACTACAGTTTGTGACCAAATCACAGGCATCCCACAGATATCGGCATCAGAACATGTATGTGCATGTGTTTAGTGAGTAATGCACAGTTTTACACTTGGAGCAGTGAGCCAAATTTGGTTAACTAAATCCTTCCTGGGTTCTTTTCTGTGTCTCTCAAGTAATAACAACTGATGTGTACAGTACTATGAATCATTTAACCTTTTGCAGTAGGCATTATTAGCCCACTTGATAGCTGAGAAACTATGTCAGCATTACCAGACCTAAAAAATAAAGATAGAGAAAAGCCAGAAAAAGGTTTTGTTGAGCCTACTGCTATGGGCAAAAGGGCTCATAAATCAAATCCTCCTCCCCTTGAAAACCTCAGGATCCTCAAATGTGGATTGCATGGGACAATCTTGTACTCAGGTACTAGTCAATGTTGGTCTGAAATTCAAATGGAACAAGGTGTCTCTCTCTCTCATAATGACCCCACAGTAGTAAGATTAGCCTAAGTCAACAGATTGAACCCAGGGAGCTGTACACTACTTCTCCTTGAGTCTCTTCGTCCCGGAGGAGCTGCTCAGGTCGTGCCTATGTTTGGGCCGCCATACCCACTAGGGCCAAGTTAATGTTTCATTCCAGAAAACCTACCATTCCCTCTATGCTACTGGCTCCCTGCTTATGAAGGCTGACAGCAGAGGTCACTGGCACAATCTGAACAACAGTAAACTATATTTTTTTAATCCCCATGTGACAAACTAAAAAATTATTGGTGCAACCTTTTCAGAAAGCTACACACACCCTCCCAAAGAGATGGCTCTTGCTTTCTCTAATTGTAGCTGGACTTGTCATCAGTTCCTTGCCTTTTATTTGAGCTGTGGCACTCTAGTTCAGAGCAGATCACACTTGTTTACCTTCCCCATGCCCATCTATTTTGAACCCATTGGAACTTGCGACTCCAGGGTACCCGCAGACACTGCTTCATTGCCTCGGTCTCGGGTGTGTGGTGGCAATGTAGGCAATAACAACCACCTACAAGTTATACCATTGCTTTGAGCCTCAGTTTCCTGTTGTGAAAACAACCCAGTAGACCCAATATCACCAAGCGGAGACATACAGTCAGTCCCAGCTCTCCTAGAAATAGAATCTGAATCCAGTCACTCAGGACTCATCTGATCAGCATTAGTTAAGTAATCCTGTCAGGAAAAACACTGCTTTTTTGCCAAACTGGGCCAGCTGACTTATGCATCAAGCTAGAAGGGCAAAACTCACTTTCCATTGGAACCAGGTCATCACGCCCAGAAGAAGCTGCAGACCCAGTGAACTGGTTGTGTAAACGTGTGCCTTCAGTGGCAAGCACTGGTTTAAGTGGGGGGTTGGGGGGGGGGCACTGCTGCAAACCCTAGTAGCCAGTGAGTGGGTACAACTCTGCCTGGGTGAGGAACACAAAGTGAGTTAAAACATCTTTTTCACTTTAGGACCTAAAGAAATATCTAACTAACTCCCTGGCAGCCATTGCGCACTTAATTCAAAGGAAACAGGTACACAAAAAATGAGAAGCATTTTTTTCTCAAATGGCTGTTGAATTTATTTGCTTGATCAATAACAGTTCTGGCAAAAATTAGTTAACCAACACTGAGACAACTGTAATGAAATACTAAATTTTAAAAATCCATGACACCTTGATAGAAATTAGTTTACACAAACAAAAAGAAACCTCCAACATTGCCAGCAAATATAAAATGAAGGTAATATGACCAACGGGACAGCAAGAAGGCTTTTATACATTTATATTTGACACCTGACCATATTTTCAGTCACCATAATATCATCTCTCCAGGTTTAAAAAAATAGTATGCTGATTTCTATAACAAAGCTTTTTTTGGTACAAAAATCAAATAATGGCCAACAAGTCACAACAGTGCAATAGGTAGAGGATAAAAAACCGCATCAAACAGGTGCTGAAAATAAATACTAAGGAAGAGAGGACGGAGCCCTCAAGGGGGTGGGGGGATTTTTTTTCCATCACCTTGACTGTGTCTTCACAGCCACGAGAGCTGACCTACCTCACAGGTGCCATCTATTCAGGCAAAAGAAAGTGTGATTCAACAAAGGCGCCCGATACTTGGCCTCCCAGACCCCTGAGGTCACCAGGGAAGTGGCAAAGCAAGAAAATGGGGTTGGGGGTCACAGCTATCATTAAAAGGAAAAGTTTTTCCTATTGCTCAGTCTTGTCAATTCGAAGTCCATCAGCAGGTTCACTGAGATGATGTGGATAATGAGAACTTCTGTTTAACATGATAATATGGCTTATTCAGGCAAAGAGACATTTACATTCTAGCCCAAGCAAGCAATTTAAGTCATTCTGTTTTTAATGGAAGGTCAGTCACATAGAAGACTTCTGGTTTGAGAAACAGATCCTTTTCATGGGTTCCTTAGGTCAAGGTGGTTGGTTACCTTGGACCAACCTAGTAAAAAACATTTGCGAGTCAATAGCAATGAGAACCTGGAGGACCCAGAAGGGGCAAGGTGGCCCCTCTACACTGGGCCGCGCTGCCCCAGGGCTGGCAAGCCAGTGCAGTTCTGTGACCAACTTGGCCACCTTGGTGACTCAGGCTCAAGAACTGTGTTTTAGGACTGTCAAAGGAGAGGGTGACAAGCGTGAGTAAAGGTAATCCCCGTAAAAGCCATTCTGGCCAGTCAGGAAATACGAGGCAGCTCCCCATGATATAATCTGCACCAAAAAGGTATAAAAGGCACAAGCAAGAGTGACTAGGAAAGCAGTGACCCTGGAGGGTGAGACTGTGGGGTGAGCCACAAGGCAGGAAGAGTATTTTTACCTTGTTTGGTTCCTCCCCCCTTGAATGAGAGAAGGAGATCCTGATTCCACCATAATAAAAAAGCAAAGATGATTTTTGGTTTAAAAAGAAGCCACTCAATGGTTAAAATAGTTACTTTAACAAAGAAAATTAATCTTCAAATAAGCTATCTGGAAAACTCATCTGTCTCCTACAAGCCCACAATTCATCCACTGCTTTCTCCTCCCCTGTAACCTGAGCCTGACGCGGAGAAGTCAAATGTGTGAAAGACAAGAGTCTCTAAGAAAAGATATCTTTACAGAATGTACAGCAGAGAGTTGTGCACTCTGACTCTCGGGTTTACAGTAAGATGCACAGGTCTGGTTAGGTCCGGCGGACCCCACGACCCACAGGATGCTCAGATGGGCGTCTCCTTCCTGTCTCTGCTCGGGGATGGCTTGGCCTGCTCTTTGCCTGCCTTTGGCTGCTCTTTAGCGGCTTTTGTCTCCGGGGCACTGTCTCTAGGCAGCTGGACAGCACCGCCTCGCCTCTCAGGCTCCTCATCGTCCTGGGCCTGCGGCTCAGACTTGGCGCGTTGCAGCTGGAGCAGACGGAGCTGCACACGCAGCTCAATGATGGCCTCTCGCTCTTCATGGATTGCTTGATTCAAATGATTGTTCTTTATCTTGAGGAATGACACAAAAGACCTATTGTCACTCAAGAAGGTCAAAATGACAGTAATTTGGGAGCAGAGGACAGTTAGCAAGGGTATCTGTCCTACATAGTAATTTTTGTTTCAGTTCATTGAGCTGCAGAGTGGAAGACATGAACATGAATACACAACTGAGGCAAATAAAACTCAAGTATAAACTGTTCCTCAATACAAACAGTAAGCATATCTGGAAAACACAAACATACCAACAGAAAACAATTTGTTATAAATTAAGGTTTCTAGTGTCTAAAATAGATTTAATGTTTTGAACTGGCTCCTGAACAGCCCTTAAATAAGGGGAAGATAAAAGTGACTTAAGTAACAATTAGAGGGGAAAATTAGAGACAGGACAAAAACCTAGATTTGTCCCAAAAGTGATGTCCTTTGTCTTTTGTGAAAAGCATTATTTTACATCTAAACTGTGTGCTACTCAGTCAAAGCACAGAAAACTATTACTATCACTAAATTATCTATACTAGTTCATCCAAGTTGAGGTAACTCAAAACAGCTAATCCCCAAACCCCCACCGACCTTCCTCTGTGGCAGGCTGCTGGCTGCACAGTGCACCTTCCCTCTTCATGTGGCATTTCCCAGCCTCCATTGCAGCTAGCTATGTCCATGGGACTGAACCTTTGCTAACAGGGTAGGAGTAGAAGCATGGGATTCCACTTGTGTATCTTGCCCTTGACAACTGGCATTCCTTGATTTCTTTTCTCCTTCCTGATGACTAAGAGTGCACAAGACTTAGAGCAGCCACTTTAGACTCCAAGTGGAAACACCCTGTATGGAGAAAGGCAGACCTGGATGTCTGCTAGGTGAGAGGTATAACTATCTTGGTTCAAACCATGTGAGTATTACCTCTGTATACCAAGTACTATAATTCTATGTTTTCCTACTTAGGATTTTAAAATCTGTAAAATGTTAAGAAAGCAAAATAAAGTGCCAATGTGAAAGTTTTCTAAAGAATGGAAGCTACCTAGTGGCCTAGGTCTCAACCTCTGCTCTGCTGCTCCCACCACACCCCCGGTTGTAGTGAGTTTCTTGACCTTGAGCCTCAGTGGACAGCCTCTGTGAACTCTGTCCACAGGTTCTGGAGACTTTTGTGGGTGGCGGTTTTTGTAAGAAATTCATCTAATTTTCTATGAAGTGGGTAGCTCTGGTTTGCTAGAGCAGCAGAATGCTCCTCAGCGAGGGAAACAAAGCTGTTTCACTATTACATTTCTTTGTAAGAAGAAAATGGCCTCTCTCTCTTAACCCTTAGGTAAAACATCTGGAGACAATGTTTTATTTGGGGTAAGAAGCAAAAAACTCTGGTCAAAATCATTTAATTTTGTTTTAACCACACAGCTGTCTCCCAATTTCCTAGTGCTGAATTTACTCTCATCTGCTGCTTTACAAGTTAAGGACCAAGACAAAACTTTGTCCCTTATTTCTCCCAGGGTGAGATTCAGGAGGTTTTTCATTCTTGCACTAGCATTTCTTTTTTCTGTTCATTTTCTCTGGGAACACAGACCAGATCATTCAGAGTTGCTCAAACAGGCCCCGTCAGGTGAGACTCACCTTTAAGCAGAAGAGAATGGTCTGTGTGGAACATTGCAGTTGGGGAAAGTCACCACACCTTAGGAACAGCCTGACAAGGTCACAGCCAGCCAGCAATCAGTTTGCACCTTGCATGCTCTTTAGTAAAACTCACCTGTACTCAGCATCCTCAGCTACCAAGGAAGAGAAAAATTCTAAGGGGAAGACATAGTCGCTGTAACTTCCCAGAAGTTAGTGTGATTTTCGGTTGTCTCCCCCCAAACTCACTTCTAGCTCCTCATTCTGCCTCTGTAAATCCTCCAAGATGACCTGCAGCTCTTCCTCGTCTTCACTCTCACTTTCGCTTTCAGAGGAGTACTCCTCGGTTTCACTCCGGCCATGCTGCTGACGGCTATGAGGGTGAGAGATCAAAATAAGCTTTACAAGTAACTACAGAAAATGGTGCTTATCTGTTACCTTCCTTCTTTTAGATTTACTGGGTTTTCACAAGTCTACTTAATATAACACCATTAGTAACACTTCAGAAAGTTAGGATGATTAATTTTGCATGCCTAATTCTTTTATGTGAAAGTCTGAAAGCTGAAACCATTATGCATATATTTAAGTAAACATTTTTGCGAATTTTGAAACTCTTGCCTTTCCTTTACCTCTGAATTTCGGCAATCTCAGCTCTGAGGCGTTCGATCTCTTCTTTTTCTGAAGCAATCTGTCGGCGCAGAAACTGCTCCATGGCTAGAAGTTCCTCCTGTTCAGTTAGAATCTCATTCTCCTAAAATAACAATCATGGTGAACACCTTTGAGAGTGTGAGTCAAGGAAATGTCACTTTCAGGGCGTCTTCTATGTTGACTTGGATTCTTTAGCCCCATACACATAACACACAAGTTATGAGAAAGCTTGTACTGCACAACCAAAACGACATCTTGTTTCCTTACTGTCAAGAAAAGCCTCCGTTGAGAAAAAGTAAACTAAGTTATTTGGGAGGAATGACTAGATTTTTCTCAAGACAGAAATGTCACTTAGTAGTCTATGTTCCCATTTTGCAAAGGCTCCTATGGAGCAAGCACTCTGGGCACAAAGCCAAAGTTCAAGTTTTTGCTTCCCAGTCCTTTCTGAATATCCTCTCACCTCTCAATAAAGGGAGATCATTGTTTTTGTATTATTAAGGAATTTTAGCACTTATTTTTTAACATATTATGGTATAAGAAATTTTACGTACCAGTCACAAATTTATGATATTTATGCATCATAGAAGATAGATGTGGAATTAGTATTACCCATGTATAATGAGCGTCCTTATTTTTTTCCTCAAAAATTTGGGCAAAAAAAGTGCACATTATACATGGCAAAATACAGTAGTTATGTGTTCTAGCTAGGCAAAATAAAATACTTTACAGAACTGACAGAAAAGGACTGACATTTAACAGGCTTTAGGCACCTCACACACGAGTCTGGAGACATGGACTATGTTGTCAGAGCCCAGACATTCGTTCCTTACTGGTTAAACTCTGGTAATGTCTAGAACAGACTAAAGTTGACTTGAGAAAATCAAAAAGGGAGAAAAGAGCTCATTTTCAGCTTTAGTGCTGGAACAGACTACTCAAGAGATATTTGTCAAATCAATGAATGAAAAATAAAACAATTCATCAACAATGGATTTTCACCTGCAAAGAATAAAATTAAAGTATCTCATGATATCTAATGAGTGGGAAGGTGTGGTTTGCCCAGATAAGTGTTACTTGTTTTATGTTAATGAGATTGGGTTTTAATAAATTTTCATTAATATAATTAACATAAATGTTAATAACATTCTATAATAAATATTATTAAAGGACATGTTTTAAATATTTATTAAAGTCTAATCTCATGAATATGACACAAGTAACACTAATCTGTGAAGTATCAGAGAAAATACTTACAACCCAGAGATGAAGTAAAGCATCCATCATTCAGTAGAAAGTAGGTCTCTTGCTGCAGTGACATGAGTGGGAGCAAGGACCCCGAACTGGGAGCCAAGGAAAAGGACTATTTTAAGAAAATGGCAGACAAACTGGACAGGGGGGAAGTCGCAAGCTCTGACAAGGCCAAGCTAGAAGATTACGGAGACGCAGGAGAAAAGCACTCTGCCGACCAAGGAGACCACTGAGCAGAAGTACAGTGGAATTTCTTAAGGGCCTGGAGGACTCCCCATCCCCATCATCACTGGGACCCCAGTCCTGATGTGGAGAAAAAGCTACCTGCAAAATGGACCCAAGCGACAAAACCAAACTGCACTGGTAACCCAGACATTCCACACTGCTGCCATCAACCTGTGGTTCTGAGGGGAGCCGTCCCCATTCGAACTACCAAATTCTCCGCTTTCTCCTGGGATATTACAGAAAATTATTTGTATGATTAATAAAACACACCTCGTGGCATGAAAAAAAAAAAGTTTCTCCAGTTGAACATTTAAACAAACAGATCCATATGAACAGATTCATACAGAATCACAAAAGACATCAGTAACCAAAGCAATCTTTAAAAAATGAACAAAGTTGGAGGCATCACATTACCTGATTTCAAAATATACTACATAGCTATAATAATCAAAACAGTATGGTACTAGCATATAGCCAGAAATACAGAACTAATGGAGCAGAATAGAGAGTCAGGAATAAACCCACACATTTATGATCAATAGATCTTTGACTAAGATGCCACGAACACACAGTGGGAGAAGAACAGCCTCTTCAAGAAATAATGCTGGGACTTCTGGTCAAGATGGTGGTGTAGGCAGACATGGCTCATCTCCTCTCATAACCACATCAAAATTACAACTAAAATACAGAACAACCATCACTCAGAACTGCCAGGAATCAAGTTGAATGGAAGTCTGTCAACTATGGAATTAAAGAAACCACATCCATCCAGATGGGTAGGAGGGGCTGAGACACAGAAGGGGGTGGTCCAACATCCATGAGTGGTGGATAAAAATCCAGGAGGGATATATCGGGAACAAGGGGCCCCAGCCCCATACCAGCACCCCCAGACCAGGGTTCTAGTGCCAGGAAGATAAGTCCCCATAACTTCTGGCTGCAAGAACCAGTGGGGATTGAGTCAGAGAAAGAAACTTCTGGAGGCCCAAGCAGTTGCTCTTAAAGAACCCACACATGGACTTAGACTCATTCCCTTTGAACTTCAGCACTGGGGTAGCACCTTGAAAGGCACCGGTGGCATACAAAGAGGAATTGAAATGCCTGGCATCAAGCCAGGAGCTGGGGAAAATCATTCTCCCAGATACAAAGGCAAGCAGAGGCCATTATCCCTTTTCTGAGCTCTATGCTGACAGAGACACAAGGCCAGCAGGAGGATGCCATATGTGAGATTCCATCAACCTGGCTTAATTGTCTGCCCTGCCTTGGAGATCCCCTGAGACTCCGTCCCACCCAACTTACGGGCCCACCCAAAGTGTAAACGTGGCTTTTCCTTCTAAATGGCTGGTCTTGGCTTATGCTTCATAACTTCCCAAATCCTATCAAACAAGCAACAGCTGGCCCCCAGCCCTGGTATATCTTTTTAAGTGGCCCCAGGCCTGGTACCAGCAGCAGTAAGCCTAGATTCACAGCTTCGCTTTGCTTGAGAATCTTGTGCCCAGCACAAGTCTCGGCCACCTCAGATTGCTTACAGCTGAGGCAGGGTTCTCCTGAGCAAAACACAGATGGGGGCTGACCTTACCCTGCACCACCCAGGAAATACCAGATCCTGCACAAGCAGTGAACATATACAGACCATGCCGGAGCACCACCACCCTGTCCCTGCACAGCTGATCCTCCACAGAGGGCAGAGGTTGGTGGTCAATGGTCACAGCCAGTCCTTGCAGCTGATGGTCCTGGGTAAATCCCTCCCACTGATCTGCTAACAGCAATCAAGGCTCAACTATAAGAGGAGGGTATACTCAGCCCACACAAAGAGCTCACCTCGAGTACCCAGCATGGATGACAGGGGAGGCTGTGTCAATGGACCTGACAGAACACCTACTACATTAGGCCACACATAGCAGCTCTACCTAACACATAGAAACAAACACAGGAAGGCTGCTAAAATGGGAGACAAAGAAACATGGCTCAAATGAAAGAACAGATCAAAGCTCCAGAAAGAGAACTAAAAAAATGGAGATAAGCAATCTATCAGATGCAGAGTTCAAAACACTGATTATAAGTATGCTAAGAGAACTTAGTGAGAAAGTCAACAGCGTGAAAGAGACCCAGTCAGAAAAGAAGGACACACTAACTGAAAAAAGGACAATTTACAGAGAAACAACAATAAAGTAGATGAAGCTGAGAATCAAATCAATGATTTGGAACATAAGGAAGCATAATACAACCAATTAGAACAACAAGACAAAAAATTCAAAAGAATGCTAATACTGTAAGCACCCTCTAGGACCACTTCAAGAGCGCCAATTTTCACATCATAGGGGTGGCAGAAGAAGAAGAAAAAGAGCAAGAAATTGGAAGTTTATTTGAAAAAATAAGGAAAGAGAGACTTCCAGCCAAGATGGAGGTGTAGGTAAATACACTTTGCATCCTTGCACAACCAAAAGAAGGACAATAAATTTAAAAACAAAAAATAACCACAACAGCCACAAAAGCGAACTGTATGGAAGTCTGACAACAAAGGAGTTAAAGAATAAACATTCATCCAAACCAGTAGAAAGGGTGGAAATGGGCAGCTGGGGCAGATAGGACTCATGGCCAGGTGGCAGCTAAAGAACCAGGGTGGGCGAGGTGCTGGCTGGTAGACTGAGAGCTCCCACATTTGCCTACAGATAAACCAGGAACAAGAACTGGGGAGCGAGACAGACCACGCAACCCAAGGGTCCATCACAGGGAAATATGCATCAAAACCTCTGGCTGTAAAAAATCTGTGGGGGTTGCAGTGGTGGGAGAAACTCTGAGCCTCACAAGAGAGTTTGTTGGAGAGACCCACAGGGTCATAGAACATACACAAACTCACCCACCTAGGAATCATCACCAGAAGAGCCCAATTTGCTGTGGTAAGCAGGGGAAGTGACTGAAAACCAATCAAGAGCTAAGTGAGGGTCATTGTTCCCTCTTGGAACCCTCCCACACATATAGCGCCACACAGCAGTGACTTGGGTTGCCCCACCCTGGCTAATACCTAAGGCTCTGCCCCTTACTATGTAACAGGCACACTGACACAAAAAAAATATGGCCCAAATGAAAGAACAGATCAAAACTCCAAAATTAGAACTAAGCAATAAAGAGATAGACAACCTAGCAGATGCAGAGCTCAAAACACTGGTAATTAAGATGCTCACAGAAATGGTTAAGTATGATCACAAAATAGAGGAAAAAGTGAAGGCTATGAAAAGTGAAATAAAGGAAAAGGTATAGGGAACCAACAGTGACGGGAAGGAAACCGGGACTCAAATCAAGTGATTTGGAATAAAAGGAAGAAATAAACATTCAACCAGAACAAAATAAAGAAACAAGAATTCAAAAAAAATGAGGAGAGGCTTAGGAACCTCCAGAACAACTTTAAAGTTTCCAGCATCTGAATCATAGGGGTGCCAGAAGGAGAAGAGCAACAGCAAGAAATTAAAAACTTATTTGAAAAAATAATGGAGAACTTCTCCAATTTGGCAAAGGAAACAGACTTCCAGGAAGTCCAGGAAGCTCAGAGAGTCCCAAAGAAGCTGCATCCAAGGAAGCACACACCAAGGCACCTCATAATTACATTACCCAAGATTAAAGATAAGGAGAGAATCTTAAAAGCAGCAAGAGCAAAGGAGACAGTTACCTACAAAGGAGTTCCCATAAGACTATCAGACTATCAGCTGATTTCTCAAAAGAAACCTTACAGGCAAGGGGTTGGAAAGAAGTATTCAAAGTCATGAAAGTCAAGGACCTACATCCTAGATTACTCGATTCAGCAAAGCTATCATTTAAAATGGAAGGCTCAGGTGAAGCACTTCCCAGATATGGTCAAGTTAAAGGAGTACATCATCACCAAATCCTTATTCTATGAAATGTTAAAGGGACTTAGATATCTAAGAAAAAATGATTAAAAATATGAACAGTAAAGTGACAGCAAACTCACAACTATCAATAACTGAACCTAAAACAAAGACAAAAACAAACTAAACAAATAACTAGCACAGGAACAGAATCACAAAAATGGAGATCACATGGAGGGTTATCAGCAGGGAGTGGGAGAGGGAGAGAGAGGGAAAAGGTACAGAGAATAAGAAGCATAAATGGTAGGTACAAAACAGACAGGGGGGGGTTAAGAATAGTACAGGAAATGGAGAAGCCAAAGATCTTGTATGTGCAACTCATGGACATGAACTAAGACAGAGGGAATGCTAGTGGGAGTGAGGGTGCAGGACAGAGGGGAATAAAGTGGAGAAAAAAGAATGGAACAACGGTAATAGCATAATCAATAAAATATATTTAAAAAAAGAAAAAATAAGGAAATAAAATTTCCCTAATTTTGTGAAGGAAATAGAATGCAACTCCAGGAAGCATAGAGTCCCAAACAAGATGGATGCAAAGAGGTTCACTCCAAGACACATCATAATTAAAAGGCCAAATGTTAAAGATAAAAGGAGAATCTTTAAAGCAGCTTGAGAAAAGTAGAGTTACCTACAAAGGAGTTCCCATAAGACTGTCAACTGATTTCTCAAAAGAAACTTTGCAGGCTAGAAGGGACTACAAGAAATATTCAAAGTCATGAAAAGCAGGGACTTACAGCAGAGATTGCTCTACTCAACAAAGCTATCATTTAGAATTGAAGGGCAGATAAAGAGCTTCCCAGACAAGAAAAAACTAAAGCAGTTCATCACCAAATAGTTATTATGTGAAATGATAAAGGGTCTTATTTGAGAAAAAGAAAATCAAAACTATGAAAAATAAAATGGCAATGAATACATATCTATCAACAATTGAATGTAAAAAACAAACTAAGCAAACAAGAAGAACAGAGACAGAATCATGGATATGGAGAGCATCTGAATGGCTGCCAGACTGGGGGGGGTGATGGCAGAGTGGGTGAAGAGGCGAGGGGATTAAGAAGTACAAACAGCAGTACAGAACAGCCATGGAATGTAACATACTGCATAGGAAACCGAGTAGCCCAAGAACTTACGCACGTGTCCCATGGGCATGAACAATGGTGGCAGGGAGCAAATAAGCAGATACGGACAACTGTAATAGTATAATCAATAAAATATAATTTAAAAAACTGATGTTGGTAAACTGGTTTCCCACATTCAAAAGAATGAAATTGGACATTTATCTCACTCCTTAAAAAAAATAATAACACAAAATGGCTTAAAATTTTAAATATAAGACCTGAAACCGTAAAACTATTAAAAGAAAACATAGGAAAAAGTTCTTTGACACTGATGTGAGCAAAAAATATTTTTAGATATACCCCCTAAAACAGACAACAAAAGCAAAATAGTCAAATGGAACTGCATCAAATCTTTTTCACAGCAAAGGAAACAATCAACAGGTGAAGACACAACTAATGGAACAGAATGTATTTGAAAACCATACTTGTCCTGGCTGGCATAGCTCAATAGATTGAGCGCAGGCCTGTGAACCAAAGGGTCGCCAGTTCGGATCCCAGTCTGGGTACATGCCTGTGTTGCAGGCCAGGTCCCCGGGATAGGGCACACAAGAGATAACCACACACTGATGTTTTCTCCCTATCTTTCTCTTTCCCTTCCCCTCTCGCTAAAAATAAAATCTTTTTAAAAAACCATACTTGTGATAAGGGATTAATATCCAAAATATTTTGACATTATTTTGGATATTAGTAATATAAGTACCTCAAACAACCCTACATCAAGGAAACAACCCAACTGAAAACTGAGCAATGGACCTAACAGACATCTCAAAAGACATACAAATGGCAACAGATACGTGAAAAGATGTTCAATATCACTCATCATCAGGAAAATGCAAATCGAAACCCCAATGAGATATCACCTTACACTTGTTAGCATGGCTACTATCAAAAAACAGAAGACAGTTAAGTGTTGACAAGGATGCAGAAAAAAGGAACCCTTGTGCACTGTGGTGGGAATGTAAGTTGGTACAGCCATTATGAAAAACAGTAAGGAAATTCCTCAAAAAATAAAAATAGAACAGTCATATTCCAATAATCCCATTTCTGAATATATATCCAAAGGAAATGAAAACAGGATACTGAAGAGATATGTGCACTCCATGTTCATTGTAGCAATACTCACAAGGGTCAAAAAATTAAAAAAACAATCATCAACAGATGAACGGATAAAGATGTGGTGCGTACACATGTATACACACACAGAGGAATGTTCTTCAACCATGGAAAGAAGGAAATTCTGCCATTTATAACAAAATGGATGAACCTGAAGGACATCATGCTAAGTAAAATAAGCCAGACAGAGACAAATATTGTATGATCTCACTTGTACATGGAATCTAAAAATCAAACTCAAAGAAATATAAAGTAGAAAGGTAGTTACGAGGGGTGGAGGGGTGGGGGAATTGGAAGGTGTTGGCCAAAAGATACGAGCTGTAGTTACATACGATGAGTAAGGACAGAGACCTAATGCACAGGCATGACGACTCTAGTTAATGATGCAGAACTGAATACTGAAAACACACTAAGAGTAGATTCCAGGCGTTCTCACCACAAAAGAAAAGTGAACTATGGGAGGAGATAATAGTAATTAACCTGATGGTAGTAATCATCTCACTGTGTATACCAAATCATCAGACTTACACCTTAAGTATATACAATTTTTTTTTAAAGCTTGCAAAATAGAGAGAAGGAGTTTAGCTTACCTGGGCAAGGAGAATATTTATAACTTCTTCATTTTCATTCATTTCTTCTTTGGAAACATCCTCTTTTGAAAGACTAGCTATCTCTTGTGCAATCTTGGTTTCACACTCCTGTCAAGTAAGAAAAGTGAAAAATAACTGGTCAGCCTATATACAATACATATTCAACAAATTCACATCATTACCATTTCATAAGTTTCTTACTTGTTTCCTAGAATTAAAAAAAATAACACTTAACAGTTGGAGGAACCATCTAGATAAATGGGCATTTGTTAACTGGACTTGGAAAATAATATGCAGATCTTAACCTGTGGCTATAGTGTGAAAAATGTGCAATTCTGGTTAATGTGCTCACCATTTCCACAACCCTTCCACACAAGTTGCTTTCTGTGACACTTTTTGGTGGGAAGGAGGAGGTTGATTTTAAGCATATGTTAGTTTTAACAATGTATACAGTCGAGTACCCATCACCACAATCATGATAGCAAATGTTTCTATCGCCACACAAAATACCCTGGGGCTCCTCCACTATCTGCTGACCCTGGCAACCACTGATCTGTTCTCCATTGCTACAGTTTTGCTTTTTCCTGAGTTTCATATAAATTTAATCAATCAGTAAGTAGTCTTTTCTGTCTGTTTTTCATTTAGCATAATGCTTTTACGACCCATCTACTTTGTTGTTTGTAGTAGTAGTATGCTGAGTAGTATGCCATGATGTGAATATACCACAACTGTTTATCTAATCACAGGTGATGAACATTTGGGTCCCTTCCAGTTTTGAGCTATTATCACTAGGGCTGTTATAACATTCTGTATACGCTCTGTGTGGGTATATGCTTCCTTAAATACCTAGGAGTAGGTTTGCTGGGTTATATGGTTACCATATGTTTAACTATAAGAAACTGCTACACTGTTTTCTAAAATTACTGTACCATTTTTCATTACCAAGCGCACTATGAGTATCAGTTGCTCCATATTCTTGTCAACACATGGTACTTTTAATCTTACCCATTCTAGTTGGTGTGCAGTGCTATCTCATTGTGATTTTAATTTCTACTTCCTTAATAATTAATAATGTTGAGCATCTTTGACATGCTTATTTGTGATCTGTACATCATCTTTGTTCAAAGGTACAAATTGCTTGTTGAAATTTTTGCCTTTATAAAAGTGAATTGTTATTGTAATAAATGTACCACTTTGGGGACGAACACAATGCATGCATTTTGGGGAGGGGCATATGCAAACCCTCTGTGCCTTCTCAATTTTGCTGTGAACCTGAAACTGCTCTAGAAAAAATAAGGTATAAAAAAATGAACTGTTTTATCTTCTTAAGTTGTAAATATTTTTTTTAAATATATTCTAGTTCAAGTTCTCTGTCTGGTATGTGTTTTTTGCAAATATTTTGACAAAGCTTCTGGCCTACATATTCATTTTCTTAACAGTCTTTTGAAGAGCATATTTTAAAATTTTGATGAAATGTAACTTCTCAAATTTTTCTTTTATAGTCCTATTTAAGCTATCATTGCTAAGCAAAAGTCAGTAAGATCTTCTGTATCTTTCCCTGGAAGTTTTCTTTAGGTCTTTGTGTATGATTCATTCTGAGTTAATTTTAGTATCTATTGTATGAAAGAGTTAAGGTTCTTCTTTTGCATAAAGATATCAAATGGTTCCAGCACCATTTGTTGAAGAGAAAATCCTTCTCCCGTTGAAGTGTCCTAACATCTTTGTTAAAAATTAATTGCCCTTATACATTGAGTCTATTTATGACATTCTATTCAGTATGTCTATCCTTAATTAGCGTGGCTTCATAGTAAGTCTTAATGATCAGGTAGTGTGAGTCCACCAGAGCTGTTCTTTTTCAAAATTGTTTAGGCTACCCTAAGTTATTTGTATTTCCACATAAATTTTAGAAGGACTTATTAATTTCTACAAAACTCACCTGTTTATATTTTTATTGGGACTGAATGCACATATCAGTTTGAGAAAACCTAACATCTTAATCATATTGAGATATATTGCTCCATGTTATTTACATCTTGTTTTTTTCTTTTTAGATTCAATATTTAATTGTTCACTGTTAATAAACAGAAATATAACAGGCTTTTGTGTATCTGTTTTGTACCATACAACCTTGCTAAATTCACTGATTAGTTTTTTATAGATTCCTTAGAATTTTATACAGGGTAGCCCCATAAGAAAGTGGAATTTATTTATAAAAAATTGTGTATTTATTCTTACATGTTTAAACTTCAGTCACCTTCAAAGCACTCTCTCCATTTGATACAATACACCTATCAAGACATTTTTCCACTGCTCAAAACAGTTTTTGAACTTGTTGATTTTGATGCCTTTTAGTGCTCCTGTCACTTTTTGTTTCAGCTCTTCCACATCGGCAAAACATTTCCCTTTGAGATTTTTCACCAGGGGAAACAAAAAAAGAGTCCCTCAGGGTGAGATTGGGTGAATAGGGAGGGTGGGCCATAGGGGTCATGCCATTTTTTGTTCAAAAACTGAACACTCAGCAGCACAGTGTGGTCAGGTGCACTCATAAATCACCCATATGAAACAGGCAAATGTGTTAAAAAGAGTACTTCAAAAAGTCATGAAGCTGAACAAAGCCTCTCACAACACCAGCTGGTACACTGATGCAGATGGGTCCCTAGAACATTCACCCAGCAGGGAAGCCTGTACTACAAGGGGCCCGCACTCCAGAAGATAATTCTGGGGGGTTTTGGGTCTTCCCTAGTATATAGGTGATGATGTTGTATACACAGGCTTATTTCTCTTTAACCTGTATGTCTTTTTTTTTTTCTTGCTTCATTGCACTGACCTGAACAAACCTCCAGTACAACATTGGGTACAAGTGGTAAGAGCAGTAATCTTTGCCTTGTACACCCATCTTAGGGAGAAAGCATTTAGATTTTTGCCATTAAGTACGTCAGTTATAGAATTTTTCACAGATGCACTCTTCATCAGGCTGAAAAAGTTGTTTGCTGAGAGTTTTTATCATGAGTGTTGAATTCTGCCAAATGTTTTTCTGTTGATGTGATCATGTGTGTTTTCTTATTTTTAATCTGTTAACATAATGAATTACTTACTTCTATCTTTAAAACTCATTCATTCCTCAAAATTGAAAACCACTTGACAGAACCTTGGAGTATTTTATGAATTAAAGATCAGGCATGGAAAGGTAACATCAAGAAAACTGATAACGGTAAACCATCCCTTTCTGTTTTTTTATGTCACGATTCCTTCATCCAAGAAAGATCCAGAAGCAAGAGAAATAAAAGCCAAGGCTGTATTAGTCCTGTCCTAGGTAGAGACCATTCGTTTAAGGACACAGGCAATGCTACCTGGTTAACAATAACAACCATGAGGTCTGGCTGGTCAGTCTAAACCTGATTCCAGGTTGAATCATGAGGGGAGTAATAATCATCATAACGACAACAACAGTAATGATGATAATAATAATAAACAACAGGCACCAGAATCAAAATACACAGAGGGCTTCTGCTAGTCTGCTAGTCCTGGAGTGCATGTGTAAAAATCTCATCAATGTTTCCTTTTTTAAAATTACAGTTGGCATTCATTATTATTTCACATTCTTTTCAGGTGTAAAGCACAGTAGTTAGATGATTATATAATTTACAAAATGTTTCCACGATAATTTAAGTACCCACCTGACACCATACACAGTTATCACAGTATTACTGACTATATTCCCTGCGCTGCACTTTACATCCCCGTGACTGTTCTGTAACTACCAGTCTGTACTTCTTAATCCCTTTACTTTTCACCCATCCCCCACCTTCTCTTCTCTCTGGCAACCATCAGTCTGTTGTCTACATCTATGAGTCTGTTTCTGTTTTGTTTGTTCATATATTTTGTTCTTTAGACTCCACATTAAGTGAAATTATTGAATGTTTCTTTTCTGACAAAGCTATCTTCCACATCAGTGTAAACCTCTAGCCTCAAAGTAACCAAAGTACTTTAGTTTTTGACTTTTTTAACATGATCACCATGGCAACCCACCACCAATCACGCTCTCCCTGTTTGATATAAGCTAACTGATGTTCCATGGAAGGGCTATTTGGATCCTGCCACAGAATCTGCATGTGGGTTGTAAGAGGGTCCAGAGATTTGGAGTCTTACCCTTGTGCGCAGCTGGGAAACTCCGCCCCACAGCCAGGCAACATACACTAAACTACCAGGGAGATCAAAAGTCTGATTCTTGCACCCCAAACTTAATTAGGAGTCATATGCTACTCTTCCTATTACTAGGTAAAGAAAATCCCTCCTGACCTTAGCACCTCTGTGTACTTCCAAAGAGCTGACTCAAATTCCTCAGCAGCCTCTGAAACGTATCACTCTCCAGCTGCTTCTCATACTTAGAAAGATGTTCACAGACACGACCAACCAGGAAAGGACAACACACCTTTCAGTAATATAATTTGTTTCAATGAAACATTTCTTTGATACTAAGCTGAAGAACCAATAATTCAGAACTAGGAACATCTACACAAACAAATTTCCCACCAGGGACCTCTACTTCAAGAGACATGTATATACTGTATTTTTTAAAAGAAATAATGTGAAAGAGTATATAAGATTCCAGCACATTCTTTTTAGATCTGATTATAAATATGATGCACCAAAATAACAAATTTACTCACTTGTCTTTTAGCTTCTCTCAGTTTTCTTTTGAGTGCTGTCAAAATTCTTTGTACTTCCCATAATCTTTCTTCTTTAGATAAATCCTTTATCCCGCCCTGCAGATCTCGATGTAAACAATTCAAAAGAAACTCCTAAAAAAACAATAAACCACATACTTCTGATCATTCATATTGTATCATCTTAAAATAATACCATGTAATTTATAAAGATGTAGAATCAACTATTTTTCAATTATCACTAAAAGAATGAAATAATAGCACAAGTTATTTTTTAAGGATTTAACTGAAAAAAATTCGTATTTGTTTTACGTAGTCACTGGGTTCTCATTAATTTACATTAGAAAACAGAAGTTACTTTACAACCCTTTTCCCAACACATAATCAACTAAGGAATGGGAGCTCAGAGCAAGTGAAAAGAAAAAAGAAGCAAGCAGGGATTTGATAACATGTATGCAAATAAAAGATGTAACAATAATCAAATGTAAGTAAATTTTTCATTCAGTCTTGAATTTCTTACTCAGCCTGCCAAATACACATACAACCAACACTGTTTTGTTGATGGTGGTTTTTTTTTCCTATCAAAGTAGCAAGTGAAAAAGCACAGGATTTGGGGTCAAATCCTAGTTCTACAGCTTAGTAACCATGTGCATCAGAATAAGTTATTTAAAATATCAGTATTCTTATCCATAAAACATGGTCAGTAATAGCAACCTTGTGTGGATAAGCTAACGTTTTTGTACTGCTTACAACATGCCTGGCACCATGCTAAGCATCTTTAATGCGTTATCTCGTTTATTGTAATCTTCACGTCAAACCTAGGAGAGGACCCAATTTAAATGGGATCGCTATGGCTTAAGGAGGTTAAGCAATTTGCCTAAAATCAGTCAATTGGAAGCAGAGCAAGAATTTAAAGCCAGATAATAAAATTTTTTTTATTTCAAAACCTATGCTCTCTCCATGATATTCTGACTCAACTGGCATGTAACATGAGCTTAACAGAGCTCCAGACATATGTCAGAAAGTACTCAGTGAACAAGAGTTCATCTTCACCATCACCATCATCAGTCTCCAAACAGGTCAGAGCAAAAGTAGGCTCTTCAGAGCTAACGCACAGGCTGAGCTCACACACCTGTCTTCTGATCTCCTCCTTGATGCTTTCCTGGGTCTCTGGCAGTGTGGGCATAGTGGCCATGTTAGACCAGCGAAGAGGTTTTGTCACTTGCTTTAATATTACATTTCCAAAGAGTTCTTGCACATGTGTGAAAAACACATACAGGACACGATTGCTAATCTAAGAAAAAAAAAACATTTGCAAGAAAACTATTATTTTATTTCATTTAATTTGTGTCTATTGCATAGTACATCCTTTAATCCTAGACACATGAATGCAAGTTTTCTTCAGTAGTGACTATACCTGCTTTACTAATTAGCAAACAATTTAGAAAAGAGAATGAAAAAATTTGAATTAAGTCACGTACTTAAGCACAATAAGGGACAGGAAAGAAAAGGATGCAGAAGCTGATGACCATCAATTTTTTCCTTAACACTATATTAACTGATTTTTAAAAAATCTTGTATTTTTCATGTTATTTTGAGACCTTTTAACACACACACAACTTGGTCTGCTGAAGAATATGAAGGCAGTGGGGGCACTTGCAGTTGTAAAGCTGGGCTGAGAGTCTCAGACTTCCCTCCAGAAACAAAGCCTTCTGGGTACATGTGCAGAGCCAGTGTTTAAAGATTAAGTTCGTATGCCAAATCAGGACATTAAGCTGGCTGAAAAGCTAATAAAATAAACTACTTTCTACCTAAAACTTACTCTTACAACACACTTGAATCTTCTATGATACTATCATCCCTATTAGGGTTATTATTTACCAAATTCTGGAATCATGACTAAAACAAAAATCATCTCATTTTTTTTGCCATTTATGTTTAGCCTATATAATATCAGTAGCTAAAGTAAAAAAAACAAACAAAAAAAAACACGCTCTATGTGAGGACCAAGTGAGTAGCAATAAATGAAGGCCAAGTATTTCTGTCATAAAGAGATACCAATTAACAGTAATGTCTTCTCAGATTAAGATTGTACAACATGTTTCTCTAGGATCTATTTCTATTAATGGAAGGAATCCTCTGATTAAATCTCTAATCAAACAAATGTTAGGTCTCTTTGTGCCTGAATCTGATGTGTGTGTGATGTAACTAAGCAGAAATACTATTTGAAGAAATAGTTGATATCTTTGGAATTCTACAGATGAACTGTGTAATGGCAGGTACCATGGGCTCCTCTTCTACTGACGACAGACCACTATTATCAGGAACTGGTTTATAAACCCATACCAAAGACTATAAAAAATTCATATTATTATAGCTACAAGCCAAAAGGCAAATATGTTCATCATCTTCTATGTTGACATTGTCCATACTGTGAAAGAGAAAAAAACACTATTCAGGCTGAACCATTATCTACTTTCGCTGGTTAATTACTCTGGGTGCAACTAAGCAATGAAAGTGTCCCCCCCAGTCCCCAAGGCCAGCATCAGAGGGAACATGTACCTGAACAGTCGGGCTGAGCACTATAGAAATGTTCTGTATATTCATTTTTGTTTCCAGTTCCTTTGAAATAACATGGTCCATGTGCACAATCAGCCAGGAAATCAGAAGATAGTTACATTCTGGCAGTTCTTTCAGTAAGCGTTGGAATTCCTGCACTTTCTCGCTCTCTGTACTCCTCCCACAAGCCTCTTCAAAGCGAGGCATAAGCTCTTTGGTAAGCAGATTTTCCGGCAGCTCTCGCAAATACTGCTTCAGCAAACTGGCTACGGTGTTAGGCTCATATTCTTCCAAATTTGGAGACTCCTCTCTGTCATAGGCTGCCTTCAGCTCATCCACCTTTGATTTAATTCCTTAAAACATTCAGAGAGAAAGAGAATATCGAGGAAAAAAATCAAACAGCTTTCTTCACCCTTGTACTCACCCCTGGGGAGAGATCTGGAAAAGGCCAATCTGACAACAACAAACCTCTAGTTACACAGTATTTATCTGTACAATTCCTCTGTAAACAAGATAATACTGAAACACTGTAATTTAAGGAAGATGAATTTAACCAAAGCTAAATGATAATGGAAAACTCAATATTCAAAACAAAAGTCATAGCAACCATGAACACATTAGGCAAATATGCCAATCAACTCTGTGAAAACAAATTTTTAAATTTAAAGATAGGTAGGTAAAAATTCAGGCAAACACTAACCTACAATCTAAGCATAAAGTTTTGTTCTACATGGGTGGCCAACTGCTTTTTCTAACTAGTCACAAAACGGAAAACATTAAAACACCCCAGTATATTATATATATTAAGCATGCTTCAAAAAAATTGTGGGTAATCACTTTTTTATAAGTAAAAATTGTACCACAAATGCAAACAGTGAGTTTGTTAGCTAAACAAACTCTTTGAAAATTATTCTCCCTTAAATAATCTCCATCTAATCTTTATTTTCAAGTTTGAATTATTTACATATTTTCTTAATCTGGGATAGAGCTAGAACAAAAAAAGTAAAATTTGAGTTTTTTTTAAATAAAATTGTTTTGCTTTTCTTACTGGATAGAACAAAACACTGACACACAAAATAAATGTTTTTCAAACATTATATAATTGTTAAGTCTTTAGCCCAATCTGCATTTCAGTGACATAATTCAGTGACAGTGACCACTCCTCAGAGTACAAAGCAGCCTTCTGTTGTGTTTAATACTTAAAACTTTAGGCCAATTATTAGAAATAAGCAACAAGTTAAGGCTGAGAGACTGTAATGGCAAATGAGAGAACACTGAAGTGTCGTCTGATTGGAGCAGCATCTCACACTGAATAGCACTGGCATCTGGGCTTTGGCACGCCTCATCTTAGGTAAAAGCCTTTTAACGGCATTCTAATCAAAGTATGACTTATCTAGCAGTGACAAAATCAGCATTCCAAAGACGAAAATAATATGAATCTCACTTTTGTATCTTTATTTTAAGGGAGAAAAGTTAGAAAATAATTTCCATTTTCTTATTATGATGAGTAAAACAGTGAGTGATAACTCTAAGTGAAATTCTTGACAAAGACTTCCTTTCTCTCTCTCTCACATATATTTTACACATTTAATTTCTCCCCCAAAAGTGCCTATCCAGAAAATTGCACAAGTAAACAATTAGAATGTATTTGGTTTGCTGTTACCCTGGAACTGTTTTCAAAATGATTTCCTGTGAAAAACTAGACACTTCAAATAAAGCATCTCAGGTAGAGAAAGAGCATATGCAAAATGATATACATATATATTTAAATTTTAAAACTGGAACTTATATATGAATAAGTGAGACCCAAAATCTCCAGCAGAAAACAGTATTATTAGCATTCAAAAAAAGCCCTGGCAGCAAGCTCTGCGGGCCACAGTGCGCTGGGGTGCAGCTTGCCACCAGAGCAAAAACAATGAGTAACAAAGTGATCGGAGCAGGAGTTCAGCCCCAAGAGTCGACAGGAAACAGCTCGGTTTGAATGCTGTGCCTCACAAATAAAGAAGAGGAATTCTGCAACTCTGACTTTCCAAAAGGTACAAACATCAAAAATAGCTCAAAGACAAAAGAATTCTTTGAGCAAAGTTGTAAAACTCTTCACAGAAACTTTCACCTAAACCAAATTTTCTTCATGTCTACCAAACCCATGTAGAGAAGCAGCTTAGGTTAGTACTGTTTATTCTCCTTTAAAGAGCAATTCATCATAAAATAATCTTAAAAGTCAAAATTTCAAATTCATTTAAATATTTATTTTTATGTTACTAAGGATTTATAAGTAAATCAAATTCAATTTCTAATTTATTTTCTATAAAATAGTACCATTTGGGCCAAAATACTCTTAAATGATAATGTTATCTATAGGATTATATAAAGGGTTTCCCCCATTATCAAAATGTCTGCCCTTTCTCAACAAAACTTATTTTTTAAAAAGATTTTATTTACTTATTTTTTGAGACACGAAGGGAGAGAGAAAGAATGGGAGAGAAACATCAATGTGTGGTTGCCTCTCGCATGCCCCCAACTGGGGACCTGGTCTGCAACTCAGGCATGTGTCCTGACTGGGAATCGAACCAGTAACCTTTTGGTTCACAGGCACCAGCACTCAATCTATTGAGCCACACCAGCCAGGGCTCAATAAAACTCAAATATCGACTCTGTCTTGTAGAAATGTATACAAACCAATTAAATGGAAACATTAAGTCTAATTTCTTTGTAAATTCTAAATGTGTATTACTAACTCATGAAAACAAGTGACTAACAATAAATTTTATAAAATAAATCTCTAGTACCAAGAAATTGAGACACAGAAATGTAGTGACTTGAACACATGTTGCAATAGGTCAGGATTTTCATATTATACCAACACAAGTCATAGCGCTTTGTATGAAATTCTTTTACTTCAAGTAGTATACATTTTGCTTGATTTCAGACTCCCAAAATGAATTATATTCTTCCCAACTATGAAATTTTAATTTCATACATATGTAACAGAGAAAGATGGAAAATCAATTTCACTGACAGCTGCACATGCTGACAGAAGCATTCACATTTGGGGCCTAACTATTTAGCAAAGAACATTTCATGTCCCTTAACTAACTCAGGAAATACATTATATCATTGTGCCAATAAATATGTCTCTTGGCCAAGAAGCATCCTCAGCCCAGATTTCCTGCCTTCTCTCACTCAACTCTCTCACACCACTGAGCCCATGCTCAGAGAGGGAAGGTAAGAAGAATAAGGCAGAGTCTGAGTGCACTCAAGCTTCTTCCCATTCCAGGTTGCTGCAAGCTGTGCTCAACTCATACGTAAATCCTCCTAATGAAAAGGAGTATCATAAAAAAATCGAGCTGCCAACACACACATACACACACAGTTCAATTGGAAGAATCAAGGAAATGAATAAGCCTGAGGACCCACATCGTAATTTTCCTCACAAGTTATTATTTGTCCTTTGAAAAACGGATGCAAGATACAGATGAGGTATCCTACAATGGTACACTTGAAACCTATATAATTTTATTAACCAATGACATCCCAATAAATTAAAAAATAGACAAACACAAAAGAATGGAAGTTAATTTTTAAAAGCCATCAAGTCCGAGTCCCCAATACCTGAAACTCTGTAGATGCCTTCACACTTCATGCCGTACTTCTCCACATAATCTACACATTCACGGAAAACTGCCGGCAGTCGAATACCATCATACATCATGGTCCTCTCTGCTGCATCGGCCAAAGGAATTCCAAAAATGGGTTTGAGATTTGGAACATCAACCTGAGGCACCTCTGGCTCCTGAATTGGCTTCTTCTTTTTCTTCTTTTCCTTCCACTGTTTAACAACATCAGCTGCTGTCAAGTCTTTTGACTTCTTCTCTTTATGTTTTTCTTCTTTGTGCTTTTCTTCTTTATGTTTTTCCTCCTTGGGTTTCTCTTTTATTTTAAAATCCTTCTCTTTCTTTTTAGAAAAGCTGGGCTTCTTGAAAACATGGATTCCCTTGGATCTCTTCATTTTGGAAGGACTTTCAGCTTCATCGCCAGAGCTATCCTCCTGAAAGGCAGCATAGCCTTCAGCTGTGAAAGAAATGTGGGGAGTGTAAGTTATATGTTTGTTTAATGTCAAACTGTTCATATGCTTTTTAAGTACAGGACAAAAATGCTAGCTGGCACTAGACACCTAGCTGTTCACATCATGCCCAACCCCTCCTTAGTACTCACTCCCAGCAAAAAATGGGTTTCCTCTCCACTGAAAGATGTTGCAGTGACATCTTCTCCTGACCACAAGAGGGCAACGCAGAGAGAGCTGCTTTGGGTTAATTTTATACATGTTTAAGTAGAATTTTGGCAAACCATATATTCCAAATACACAAGACAAGTTCTATATAAAGGGCTAACGGACTCTATTTTATAGAGTTATTTTTCATCATCTGAACTCATTTAGCTTAGATTTTTTTCCTCCTTTGTCCCTGTGATTTGAGTCAATTTCAAACCAAGACAGGAACTATATGACTGTTCTAGACATTTTCTCATTGCCTTTAGAGCAGGGGTGTCAAACTCATCTTCACATCAGCCTCATGGTTGCCTTCAAAGGGCTGAATGTAATTTCAACTTCTAACGGTTACAGAGTAGTTATGTTTATACAGTCCTAAAATTACATTTGGCCCTTTGAAGGCAACTGTGAGGCTGACATGGCCCCCGGTGAAAATGAGTTTTACACCTCTGCTTTAGAGAGAGAGGAAGGGAGAAAAAGAAACATCGATAAGTTGCCTCTTGCATGCCCCTAACTAGGGACCTGGCCTGCAACCTTGGCATGTGCCATGACAGGAATTGAACCAGCAACCTTTTGGTTCATAGGCTAGCATTCAATCCACTGAGCCACACCAGCCAGGACTATTAATAGCAGAAATCTTAAGGGCATACATACTACCATGATGCATAGCAACTTGAGTTCTCAGACACTGCTGGTGGGAGTGTAAGCTGATACAACCAGTCTGGGAAGCTGTTTGCAGGATCTACTAATGCTGAACGAAATAAGCATGGCCTGTGAGTGAGCAGTTCTACTCCCAGGCATATACACAGGACAAATGCATAATCATGTGCAATGATGTTTATAGAAGCACTCTTCATGACAGTCACAAACTGAAAACAACCCAAATGACCAGTAACAATTGAATGGACAAATAAATTATAGTATTTCTAATATATTAAAGCAATGAAAATGAACAAGCTACTACAGCATGAAAAAACATGGGTGAATCTAACAAATAAAACATTGTACAAAAGAAATTAGACATAAAAAACTCTGTTTCTATTGACATAAATGCAAAACTATGCAAGATCAAGCTAGGCTGAAAGAATTATACCTCTGGGAGGGGTGGGAGATTCCCTGTGTAAGATCTATAGAGGGAATTTCTAAGTGGTCATAAAGCTCCATTTCCAGATCCTTGCAGTAGTTACATAGGAGCACAGTTTTTGTGATAACTCATCAAGCTGTACACAATCTTGTGTGTGCATTCTATCTGGCTCAAAAATAAATTAACTTAAAAATACCATGAAATTCAACGTCTGACCAAGATGGATACATAGGTAGATACACTTTGTATCCTCCCACAACCAAAAGAAGGACAACAACAAATTTAAAACCTAAAAACAACCAGAACTGTGAAAAAATAGAACTGTATGAAAGTCTGACAACAAAGGAGTTAAAGAAGACACACTCATCCAGACCAGTAGGAGGGGCGAGACCCACAGACAGGGCAGAGAGGACTCATGGCAAGACAGTGGCTGGCAGACCCAGAAGTCCCACATTTGCGTGTGGATAAACCAGAGGAGCAACTGGGGAGTGAGACAGACCATGCAACTCAGAAACTCCAGGACAACTTTAAACATTCCAACACCTGAATCATAGGAGGCCAGAAGGAGAAGAGGAACAAGAAATTGAAAACTTATTTGAAAAAGTAATGAAGGAAAACTTCCCCAATTTGAAAAAGGAAATAGACTTCCAGGAAATCCAAGAAGCTCAGAGAGTCCAAAAAAAGTTAGACTCAAGGAAGCACATCATAGCACACCAAGGCACATCATAATTACATTACCCAAGATTAAAATGAAGGAGAGAATCCTAGAAGCAGCAAGAGACAAGGAGACAGTTTACCTACAAAGGAGTTCCCATCAGACTGTCAGATGATTTCTCAAAACAGACCTTACAGGCAAGAAGGGGCTGGAAAGAAGTATTTCAAGTCATGAAAGGCAAAGACCTACATTCAAGATTGCTCTATTCAGCAAAGCTTTCATTTAGAATGGAAGAGCAGAGAAAGTGCTTCCCAGATAAGGTCAGGTTAAAGGAGTTCATTATCACTAAGCCCTTATTCTATGAAATGTTAAAGGGACTTATCTAAGAAAAAGAAAATCAAAATACAAACAGTAAAATGACAGCAAACTCAAAACTATCAACAACTCAACCTAAAAACAAAAACAAAAACAAACTAAGCAAACAATTAGAACAGGAACAGAATCACAGAAATGGAGATCACATGGAGGGTTATCAGCGGGGAGAGGGAGCAGGGAGGATGGGGGAAAGGTACAGGGAATAAGAAGTATAGATGGTAGGTACAAAATAGACAGGGGGAAGTTAAGAATAGTATAGGAAATGGAGAAGCCAAAGAACTTATATATGCAACACATGAACATGAACTAAATGGGGGGAATGCTTGTGGGAGGACAGTGCAGGGTGGAGGGAAATAAAGGGGAGAAAAAACTGAGACAACTGTTAACAGCATAAGCAATAAAATATACTTAACACCATGAAATTAAAAAAAAAAAAGGAACACTTAAATAACTCACTTGGTTTGCTTTTAATGTACTAAAGACCAATGCTTAAAACAATTCATCCTACCTCCCAAATATGAACTATAAATGAATACCTCATGGCATTTTCTTACAACAAATTAATAACTACTATATTTTGTCATGTACAATGCACACCCACATTTTTGGCCCAAATTTTCAGGAAAAAACTTCTACTTTAATCTTGTAATTCTATTTATTTATTTATTTATTTATTTATTTATTTATTTATATTTAGAAACAAAACTATCATATTCCAGGGTATTATTTTTGCATACAGATATTGTTATTGCTTTCTAGAGTTACACTTTTAATGCAGAAGCATAAATAAAAGAATTAAAAACATTTATATAGATACAGAATTAGTACTGCCCATGTATAATGTGTAACCTTATTTTTCCCTTAAAACTTGGGCAAAAACGTGTGCATTATACAGAGCAAAATATGGTACTTTTTTCACAGATCCAATAATGTGTACCCCAACTGCCTGCACAACCTAGCCAAAAAGTAAAATTCTGTAAGGGCAAAATTCCAATATCTACTTTTTATACATTATGTAAATGACTACTTTAAGAAACTTCCGCCAGAAAACTTTACCATTTGTGGAAGTTCAGCTTTTTTGCTTTTTTGTTGTTGTTGAAAGTAAGACCCGAAAATATAACTCTAGTATACAAAAATTGAGACCCTGAAAAATAAGGAGCAAAAAATGTCAAACAAGGAGTCTTTGGACATATTTCCAAAAGATAGTAGGCACATGTGATTAGAGTAGATGTTTACCTAAAATATAGCAAAACCAGAGAGAAAAATGCCACTTACTCCTTTTTTCCTTTTTCTTAAATTTTCCTTTTTTCTTCCCATAGTCTTTTTCATCATCAGACACTATATCGGGAGGCTCATGGAGGCTGTCATGAGGAGGCGAGGGTTCGCCAGTGCGGTACAATCCAGGGAATTTAGTAGGGCTGATTTCCTCGGAGCTAGGGGTTCTGGTAAGACCACTGCCATGCTCCACCCTGCGATGTTCACTGGGGCTGCTGCTGGGGGGCAGGAAGCACTCCGTCATTCTGCCTCCCTGAAGACAGTGCCGAGGGCGTCTCTGTTACCTATCCATTACACCTGCACACAGAGAAAAAAGATCATCAGAGTCATCAAATGCCGACCAAAACACAAAGCACCACACACACGCAGCACAGCAATTAATCTTGCAATTACAAATCAAAAGTATTTTTCTTTAGCCTCCTTTAAAAAGATGCTTTCATTTTATCATCTCAAGTTACATTCCATGAATCATACATTCAGTTCTCATAAGTTGGAAACCCTGGCATCTTCAAATATTAGAAAAATAAACCAAATGAAAATCAGAGTTAGAGTACTCAAAGTAGAACAGAATTCCTTTAAAAGAACAGAACTCACTATTGTAAAAGACTTCGATTGCTATACAACTTAAAATATTAGTTTTTTCTTTAAGCCATGACCAAGTAACTATAAATAATAAATTACAAAGACTATGTAACTACACATAAATAGTTCAGTATCAAAGTTAAAATTTATAACACAGTTTAAATGATATATTTAATGAGTGACACAATTATAGATCATTAACTATATTTCTATGTTGCAAGCAATTAGTCATGTGTTGATAGTAACTATTTCATTTTGCACTGTAATTACCTCATTTGCTCAATTGTAAAATACACACAAATAGTTTCACTAGAACGGACATGACAAAAGACAAAGGGTTATAAAAAGCTGAGGTTTGTTTTCATTTTTTCTTCTTTAGATGGAAGATATATATAATCAAAATACCATGTTAATAAGTTACCTGCATTAATTCTCATATTCAATTGAAATACTACTGGAATCACGTATTTCTCTTTGCACTCACTTTTTAGGTTATTTTGCAATTTTAAAAACCCACAAGCCATTAATAAAAACTGATAAATATGACCATAAATATAATCAAAAGACAAGTAAATACGAAAAAAATTGCAAACTGTGACAGAACTACATTTTTTTAGAAAACACTTTCAAATCAATTAAAATATAAACAAATCAAGAGACCTACACAAAGGACATGAACAAGAAGCTCACAGAAAAATGACTGATATCTATACAAAACAATGTTAAATTACAGCTATAATTTTTAAAATATAAATTAAAACCTTAAGTTACCATTTTTTAACTTAAGAACAAAGAACAAAATAGTGTATACTATCCAGTGTTGGTAAGGATATGAGCAAACAGGGACTCATGAGAATACCTACTAGTGGGAGAAGTATAAATTAGCACAATCTTTTTTTAAAAAGCAATGGTAATATCCATCAAAATTTTAAATGTACTCTGACCAAGGAATTTTCTTCTTAGAAACTTATCTTTCAAATATACTTTTATAAGAGTTCAAAAATGCATACATTTAAATATTTATTTCAGCATTGTAAAAGCAAAAATAAAATAAATGACAACTATGGATCCTGAGAAAGAAGATCCCTACTAAGACTAACTGGGCTTAAATTTTAAAAAACAGAATAAGGTGGATGTTTCTCCACAGGGGCCTTTCACACAAACTGCACTTTTTGAGAAGCCTGCAGTACTCACTATCTGCCTCCCACACAGAACTGCCTGCCTGCATTGTTTCTGCCATCTGAGACAGCCCTTATAAATGAGATCCTGGAATTCTATTTCAAGCAACAGAACTGAGGTTTTCCCCATCCAATTGAAGATGTGCACCTGTATCTCCCATCAGTGCTGTCATCAACCAAATCACGCTATTTGGAGTCCTCATTTGAATAAAGACTGATTAATCAGGGACCAAGGGTGGGGACTTCTATCTAAGCCAGCTCCCCCCTGACTCCAGGGAGCCCACTTTCCCTTTCCACTGAAAATTGAAGACTGCTTTCTGGTGACATCTCACCAGAGCACAGAAGAGCAAGCACAGTAGGGCACAGCAGAGCAGACAGGCGCCCAGTAGAACAAAGCAGAGTTGTCTAACAGGACCACCTCACAGCCACGCTGCTTCATAAATGAGCTGTAACACTACTGAACTGTTTGCACTGAATAAAGTTTTCTTCACACTACACCCCAGATCGGGAATTCCTGTTGGCGTTAAATGGTGCCAATAACCATCAGTTGACAGGATCAATAGATAAGTTACATAAATTACGGTCTACTCATGGGTGTCAAACTTGTGGCCTCTTGGCCACATGCAGCCCAACACAAAATCATAAATTTACTTAAAACATTATGAGATTTTTTTGTGATTACATTTTGCAATGTATTTAATGTGTGGCCCAAGACAACTCTTCTTTTTCCAGTGTGGTCCAGAGATGCCAAAAGGTTGGACACCCCTGTTAGAAATAACATCACACACACAATTTTTTAAAGCATATGAGAAATAGTTAACCACTGTTAACTTTTTGGAAGTGGTAACAGGGGAGGAGGAGAGTTGTTTTTTTTTTATTTCTATTTTATCCTTAAAGTTTAAACCTTACTATGTCCATGTATTATTTTTATTATAATTTTTTAAATAATAGAGTAGGCCATTCCCTGACTGGTTTAGCTTACTTGGTCGGGTGTCATCCCGCAAAGCGAAAGGTCACCTGTTCAATTCCTGGTCAGGGCACATGCCTGGGTTGCCAGTTTGGTCCCTGGCTGGGGCGCATGTAGGAGGCAACTGATCAGTGTTTCTTTCTCACATCAATGTTTCTTTTCCTCTCTTTCTCATTCTCTTCCCCTCTCTCTAAAAATAAATAAAGCTTTAAAAGTGAACAGGCCATTTTTTTAATCTTATAAAAATCATGTCATTTTAAAAATCATATTTTTGACAATATATAATAATGCGGGAAAAAGCAACTTCATTTACAGCACACTATCAATTTTTAAGTATACAAATATATGCAAAAAATCATAATAAAAAGCATTAATAACCATTACCTCTGAACTCTAAGATTATAAGTAATTAACTTTTCTTTGTATTTTTCTGCAGAACCCACAAGCATCACTATATTTCTTCTATTTTTCTTGATGGACCCTGACTTTTGCCTATCATTAAAAAAAGCACATTCTATTTTTCCTGTAATTGAAGGCATCCTAAGTTTTGACAATCATAGGATTTGAGAGTTCGGAGGGAACTTGTGTCCAACCAGCATTAACAATTACACATTACAGGTGAGAAAACTAAGCTCCAAAGACTGAGGGAACAAAACGCAGCTGTGCTGAAGGAACAGCTTTACACTACAGAAATAAAACGCTCACAGGCATCCCATCCACAATGATCTATTTTGTTTTATGCTTCTCTGACTTTGCTGTGGAACCCAGCCCTTCTTCCAGTGTTTTTGCATAACTAATTCATACTCATCCTTTAACATTAAGCCTGCAAAGAAGCTTTTGGGGATAAATGGATAAGTTCTACATTTGGAATGTGGTGGTGGTTACATAAACCTATATATTTACTAAAAATCATTGAATTATATATTTAATTAGGTAAACCTTATCGTATGTAAATTATACCTCAATAAAGCTGTAAAAAAAAAAAAGATTAAGTACCAGCAACACTTTCTCCAGGAAGCCTCCTTCATGACCCACCCTGTCCAGTGTAAGCCATAGATATCCCTTTTCCGTCCTCCCAGAATCTCCTGGACACACCTCTACACTACATGTACCATGCCATGATTTAAATACCTATGCCTGTGTCTGTCTTGCCTAATAATCTATGAGCTCCAGCATTAAACACAACATAGGGCAAACAGAAAGTACTTTATTTATTTATATATAAAAGATATTATTTATTTTTAGAGAGGGGGAAGGGAGAAAGAGAGGGAGAGAAACATCAATGTGAGAGAAATACTGATCAGTTGCCTCTTGTATGCACTCCAACAAGAGACAGAACCTGCAACCCAGGCATATGGCCTCACCAGAAATTGAACTGGTGACCTTTTGCTTTGCAGGATGTCATCCAACCAACTGGGCCACACTGGTCAGGGCTCAAATATTTATTTAACCAACTAATTATAGTCTCTTCTGTGTTCTCAACATGTTGTATACTGCTGATGAGACAAAGAAATGAACCTAGCTCTTAGCTTTAAACTTTAATTAAGGAAACAAAAGAAAGGAACCCAAATTTTGAGTTCCTGTGGCTTCATAAACTTTCATATACATTAAGTAACCTAAGCGCATTCTGTTAGAAAACTAGTATTTTTCCATTTTTATAAACTAAGGCTCAGAGAACTGAAGTAACTTACCCTAAATTACACATCAAGTAAAAGGGAAACATTGGATGTTTGACTCAAAACACACTCTTTCCACTAAGCTGCCCTTTACGTATACACACATAAAAGGGAGTAAGTATATTTATGCCAGGAGGAACATCGAAGTTAAAGACTCAAGCAGAGAGAATGGGGGCTTATTATGAGGATGACAAGAAGACTGGTCTGATCAGAATAGTTTCTGCAAAGGAGCAATGGAAAAGACATTGAAAGACAAGGTGGACTCTGAACTGAATACCAACTAAACTCCAAGCTGAGGAGTTTGGACTTTTTGTGGGAGTCATCACCAATCCCAAAGCCAGAAAGTGACAAAACTGGGACTAAAAGGGGTAAGGACAGGAATATGAACAAAATGCCAGATGAATTTTAATCATTCCCTCCTGTGTCCGCACAGCATTTTGTAAGTTACATGCACATGCATATGTCCTCCTATTCCCTAACACCAGTATTCAGTTTCCACACTAGACTAATGGAGCTCTGTTTATAAAGCACTTAGTAAATTATGTTGCAAAAACTATCCTAAAGACCCTCTGTATGTCCCTCCTCGAGAAGTGTCTGTTCAAGTCTTTTGCTAATTTTTTAATTGGCTTCTTTGACTTCCTGGAGTGGAGTCGTGTGAATTCTTTATATGCAAATGAGTGGATCAAAAAACTATGGTATATTTACACAATGGAATTCTACGCAGCAGAGAGAAAGAAGGAGCTCCTCGCCTTTGCGACAGCATGGATGGAACTGGACAGCATTATACCAATTGAAATAAGCCAGACAGTTAGGGACAAATACCTATGATTTCATCTTTAACTGGAACATAATCAACAAAAGAAAAAAGCAAACAAAACATAACCCAAGACATTGAAATTAAGAACAACCTAACAATAGCCAGAGGGGAGGAGGGAAGGGAAAGAGGGGAAAAGCGTTTTCAGGAACTACTATAAAGGACACATGGACAAAAACAAGGGGGAGGGTGGAAACATGGGAGGGAGGTGGGTTTGGCTGAGGTGGAGGGGGAGTGGTGGGGAGAAAACGCAGACAACTGTAATTGAACAACAATAAAGTAATTAAAAAAACTATTCTAAAGAAATTTGTTTACTTGACTAATCTATAGTTAGGAATAAACAGAAGAAGAGGGAGCAGCTAAAAGCAGATACGGAGAAGCCTGAATGTAGGATGACTGAATAAGAAACAACCATGTGTTTGCATTAGGACATACTGTTTTGAGCACTGGGGAGCTATAGAAAGCCTAAATTTTACTGAATAGAAGTGCCGAAGAGAAAGGCCTCATATGGTTCATTGTAAATTTAAGCATAAACAGCCAAAGGTAAGAAAATAAAACAACAAAAATTAGAAATTCCTACTTCTGAGACAAGAGGAGAACTGTTGTAAATATGTCTACATTTTGAAGGAAGAAAATTTATCCTTATTCTTCCTTGTAAGTACAACTAAAATCCTGGGTATCAGATTTTTTTAAATTATTTTATTTTTTAAATATATTTTATTGATTGTGTTATTACAGTTGCCCTATTTTCCCCCCTTCGCTCTCCTTCACCCTGCACACCCTCTCCCACCCACATTCCCCCCCTTTAGTTCATGTCCATGCGTCATTAAGTTCTTTGCTTCTACATTTCCCATAATATTCTTGTCTTCCCCGTCTGTTTTCTACCTACCATCAATGCTACTTATTCTCTGTACCTTTTCCCCCTCTCTCCCTCTGCCACTCCCCTGTTATTAACCCTCCATGTGATCTCCATTTCTGTGGTTCTATTCCTATTCTAGTTGTTTGCTTAGTTTCTTTTTGTTTTTGTTTTAGGTGTGGTTGTTAATACTTGTGAGTTTGCTGTCATTTTACTGTACATATTCTTTACCTTCTTTTTCTCAGATAAGTCCCTTTAACATTTCATATAAGGGCTTAGTGATGATTAACTCCTTTAACTTGACCTTCTTGTCTGAGAAGCACTTTATCTGCCCTTCCATTCGAAATGAAAGTTTTGCTGGATAGAGCAATCTTGAATGTAGGTCTTTGCCTTTCATGACTTGAAATACTTCTTTCCAGCCCCTTCTTGTCTGTAAGGTCTCTTTTGAGAAATCAGCTGACAGTCTGATGGGAACTCCTTTGTAGGTGACTGTCTTCTTGTCTCTTGCTGCTTCTAGGATTCTCTCCTTCATTTTAATCTTGGGCAATGTAATTATGATGTGCCTTGGTGTGTCCCTCCTTGGGTCCAACTTCTTTGGGATTCTGAGCTTCCTGGACTTACTGGAAATCTATTTCCTTTGCCAGACTGGGGAAGTTCTCCTTTATTATTTACTCAAATAACTTTTCACTTGTTGCTCTTCCTCTTCTCCTTCCTGGGTATTAGATTTTTTAAAAAACAAAACAATGAGAAAACCAGACTGACAGGTAGAGAGAAAAAGGCAAACAGGTTAGGGACCTTACAATCCAAAGAACACAGTTGTGACTTCTCTGAGTTTTCTCTTTGCTTCTGCATCACGGACAGAGTTCAGGAAGCTAGACACCCAGATGGGTACAGATAAAGCAACAACAAAAGCCTGCTCCCTCCAAAACAAAACTTTTAGATAATAATGGTATACTCCAGCCAAACACCACAGGAAAATCTATGGCCTCATCCCCACTTGTACCAGACAGTAGCAGTCTAGATTTGCACCCTCATGAGGTACCCCAAAAATCCACTTAGGAGGTGGGAGGTTGTGTCTGGGAAGGCCAAGTAGGGAGCTGGTCTTTTCACATCTGCTATATAGTATTAAGTCCCCTTCTCATGCAGGGGAATCAGTGGAGACTACATGGAGAATGTGGACTTCCACCCCCAGCCCAAAAGTAACTAGGCACCCCATTCCTTTCCTGCTGCGTGGTCTGAGGAGGCCTAGTGCAGAGTCAGGATTTCACCATCACCCAGTGGTAATAAGGCCACCCCCACCTCAGTGTCAGTGCCCCCACCTTAGTGTCAGTGGAGACCACATGATAAGCCAGAAACAAAAGAGGAAAAGAAAAACCTCCAAAGAAAAGATCAATTACATACAGACAAATCGCAATATAGTAAAATTGAAACCAACAATTACATTAAATGCAACGAACTAAGCATTCCAATTAAAAAGCACAGATAATTGTACTGAATGAAAAAGCAAGATTCAGCTATGTTGTTTACAAGAGATGTGCTTTAAATATAAATACTATACAGAAAAGTTGAAAGCAAATGAAAACATATACCACACAAACATATATCATAAGAAAGTTCACTATAATAACAGACAAAACATATTTCAAGATAAGCAGTGTCAGAAATAAAGAATATTCTACGCTGGCTGGTGTAGCTCAGTGGATTGAGCTTGGGCCTGTGAAGCAAAGGGTCACCAGTTTGATTCCCAATCAGGGCACATGCCTGGATTGCAGGCCAGGTCCCCAGTAGGGGAGGGTGCATAAGAGGCAACCACACATTGATGTTTCTCTCCCTCTCATTCTCCTTCCCTTCCCCTTTCTCTAAAAATAAATTTTAAAAAAAGAGAAATGAGTATTCTCACAATCATACAGACATAATTTACACATGTACATGCCTAATACAACTTCAACTACATGAAGCAAAATTGAGAGACGTAAATAAAGACAAATCCAATTATTATTACAGTACTCCTTTCTCAGTAAACTCCAGAGCAATCAGACAAATACAGCCAAAAATACATCAGCTAGCACACTTAAAACAGACCATTAAAAAATAGATAAATTGGTTTTCATCATAATTTAAAATTTCTCCTCTTTGAAAGAAAACTAAATTAGGAAAATTAAACGGCAAGCCACATACTTGATAAAAATATCTGTAATACACATAGCTGACAACACATTTCTTCAGAAAAAAGTGTTATTGGTGTATATCATTGATTTATAAGATACATGTTATTGGTAGAAATCAGGCTCTTCCATGGGATTGTGAGGAAAGATTTCCAAAGACCCATGCACAGGAGATTGTCGTGCGGTATGGTTTATTCCGGTGGCAACAGAAACTGCCCCCTAGGTTTCCAATTTCCCATCTCTGTCCATCCCACCATGGAAGAAGTCCACCCTAGTCCTCTTCAATGTCAAAGTAAAGCCAGTATCCAGAGATTCTGCTTCATATTAAAGCTTACTACTTTAGGGCCCACACAGTTGCTGTGGGCCCTGGTAGCTTCTAGACCCACATGGTCGTGTGCTTCCAAGCAAAACAGAACACACAAACAAATGCAGCAAGTGCAGGTCATGATTGAGAGAGAGAAAGGGAGAATTCGAGAAAGAAAGATCCTTTGTTTCCCTGGAATTATTATTAGCTTGGGCTTGGAAAAGACCAGAAGCTGTTTCAAACTGGCAGGCCAATGAGCTTCCCAAGTTTTCATGAGCTTTTTGAGAGGTTTACACCCCCTAAATAGACTGACAGACCACTATGGTCTAGCACCTGACCTGGCTCCATTTTTACTTCAATTGTGCATGAGCCCGCCTTCCCCTGCTCCCACCTGGCAATCTAGTACTGGAGGGGATAAGGGAGAAGTGTTAATCTCCTTGGCAGAGCAATCCTATAATCCCCTGGGGTGAGAAGTTGTAGCTTCCTGGTGAAGCAAACAGGCTCATGCTCCCAGTTTTATTAAGCTCAATGTTCAGTTCCCTTTGCTCCCCTTTCTTTTATTAATATCTAGCTAAATACTGACGGTAACACATATAACATATATGTAAAAAATATATATCTAATAAATTCAGACAACCTAAAAAACAATAGTCAAACAATATGAATGAACACTTCACCAAAGAAAACATACAAATAGTCAAAAAACACATGAAAATAATGCTAATATTATTACTTCTTAGGGAAATGTAAATTAAAGAAAAAAATACCACTACATACACCTACTATAATTACTAAAATTAAACAAGCCCTAGCCAAGTAGGTCAGTTGGTTAGAGCATCATCCCAATAAGCCAAGGTTGTGGATTTGATTCCCAGTCGGGACACATATAAGAATCACCTAATGAATGCATTCACAAGTAGAAAAACAAACTGATGTCACTCTCTCTCAATTCAATAAATATTAATAAAAATAAATGCTTTTAAAAAGCACCGACAATGCCAAGTGTTGGTAGGGATATGGAGCAACTGATCCTTTCATCTGCTGTCGGTAGGAATGTAAAATGACACAACCACTTTTGAAAAGTGCTTAAGTTTATTATATAATTAAATACACACGTCGCTTAACAATTACACTCCCAGGTATTTACTCAGGAGAAATGAAAATCTAAATCTACCCAAAGACTTGTCAACAAAAGTTTATAGTATCTTGCAACTTCCAGCCAAGATGGAGATGTAGATAGACAAGCTGTTCCACCTCACATAACCAAAAGGCCAACAACAATTTTAAAACAAAAAAACAACCAGAACCAACGGAAAATCAAACTGTATGGAAGTCCAACAACCAAGGAGTTAAAGAAGAAACACTCATCCAGACCGGTAGGAGGGGTGGAGACAGGCAGCTGGGCAGAGAGGACTCACAGCAAGGCTGTGGCTGGAGGACTGGGGTAGGCAAGGCTGCAGCTGGCGGACGCAGCGAGGCCGCAACTGGTGGAGTGAGCTGTCCCACATTTGCATACAGATGAACCAGGCGAAACTGGGGAGTGAGACAGACTATGCAACCCAGGGCCCCAGCATGGGGAAATAAAGCCTCAAACCTCTGATTGAAAACACCAGTGGGTGTTGAGGTGGCAGCGGGAGAAACTCCCAGCCTCACAGGAGAGTTTGTTGGAGAGACCCACAGGGTAGAACGTACAGAAGCCCACCCACCTGGAAATCAGCACCTAAAGGGCCCAGTTTGATTGTGGGTAGCGCGGGAAGTGGCTGAAAACCCACAGAGAGCGGAGCAAGTGCCATTGTTCCCTCTCGGACTCCTCCTCCACATACAGTGTCACACCGCAGCAATATGGGTTGCCCTACCCTGGTGAGCACCTAAAGCTCTGTTCCTTACTACGTAACAGGCACGCTGAGACAAAATATGGCCCAAATCAAAGAACAGATCAAAGCTTCAGAAATAATACAACTAAGCAATGAAGAGACAGCCAACCTACCAGATGCACAGTTCAAAACATTGGTAATCAGGATGCTCACAGAATTGGTTGAATTTGGTTGCAAATTAGATGAAAAAATGAAGGCTACCCTAAGTGAAATAAAGGAAAATGTACAGGGAACCAATAGTGATGGGAAGGAAACTGGGACTCAAATCAATGGAGTGGACCAGAAGGAAGAAAGAAGCAACCAAACAGAAAAGAATGAAGAAACAAGAATTCAAAAAAATGAGAAGAGGCTTAGGAACCTCTCCTCATTTAGATGTCCAGGACATCTTTAAACATTCTAACATCCGAATTATAGGGGTACCAGAAGGAGAAGAGGAAGAGCAAGAAATTGAAAACTTATTTGAACAAATAATAAAGGAGAACTTCCCCAATCTGGCAAAGGAAATAGACTTCCAGGAAGTCCTGGAAGCCCAAAGAGCCCCAAAGAAGTTGGACCCAAGAAGGGACACACCAAGGCACATCATAATAACATTACCCAAGATTAAAATGAAGGAGAGAATCCTAGAAGCAGCAAGAGACAAGAAGACAGTCACCTACAAAGGAGTTCCCATCAGACTGTCAGCTGATTTCTCAAAAGAGACCTTACAGACAAGAAGGGGCTGGAAAGAAGTATTCCAAGTCATGAGAGCCAAGGACCTCCATCCAAGATTGCTCTATCCAGCAAAGCTTTCATTTAGAATGGAAGGGCAAATAAAGTGCTTCTCAGACAAGAAGGTCAAGTTAAAGGAGTTCATCATCACCAAGCCCTTATTCTATGAAATGTTAACAAGGCCTTTTAATATTTCATATAATACAGGTTTGGTGCTGATGAACTCCTTAAGCTTTTTCTTGTCTGGGAAGATCTTCATCTGTCCTTCAATTCTAAATGATAGCTTTGCTGGGTAGAGCAATCTTGGTTGTATGTCCATGTTGTTTATCACTTGGAATATTTCTTGCTGACCTCTTCTGGCATACAAAATTTCTGTCGAGAAATCAGCTAACAATCTTCTGGGAACTCCCCTGTAGGTAACTAACTGCTTTTCTCTTGCTGCTTTTAAGATTCTCTGTCTTTAACCTCTGGCATTTTAATTATGATGTATCTTGGTTTGGGCCACTTTGGGTTCATGTCTGGGACCCTCTGCTCTTCCTGGACTTGTATGTCTATTTCCTTCACCAGGTTAGGAAAGTTTTTTCATTATTTTTTGAAATAGGTTTTCAATTTCTTGTTTTCTCTCTTCTCCTTCCAGCATCCCCATTAAAAGAATGTTGGTACACTTGAAATTGTCCCAGAGGCTTCTTACACTATTCTCTCCCTCTCTCTTTTGTATTCTTCTTTCTTTTTTGCTGTACTGATTGGGTATAATTTGCTTCCTTATATTCCAAATTGCTGATTTGATTCTCAGCTTTGTCTACTCTACTGTTGATTCTCTGAAAATTATTCATTTCAGTTTGTGTATCCTTAATTTCTGACTGCTTCTTGTTCATGGTTCCTATGTCCTCTTTCATGCTTTTGAAGTTCTAAGTTCCTTGAGCATCCTTATAACCACTGTTTTGAACTCTGTATTGTTTGCTTGCCTCCACTTCATTTAGTTCTATTTCTGGAGATTTATCCTGTTCTTGCATTTGGAACCTATTTCTTTGTCTCTGCATTTTGGCTGCCTTCCTAGGTTTGCTTCTAGGTACAGCCATACCTTGGTACTCATCAGGTATAGAACTCATCAAACCCTGTATGTGTTGCATTTTGACAAAAAAAAAAAAATGTTTCAGCACTTAGCACTTGCTCAGGACTCATCACACTTGCTAGAACTTGCATGAATCACAACGACACCTTGCAAGAGAAAATGCTTCATAGGTACTAGTCAGTTTCGGCAATTGCCACAAGTTCTGAACAAATTAACAATGAGTACCAAGGTACCACTGTATTACGTACAGCTGCTCCATCTCCCAGATTTGGCAGACTGGCCTTGTGTAGGTATTGTAGGTCCCAGTGGCACATCCTCCCCAGTCACCCAAGATGGGTACTCCAGGTACACCCCTCTGTGGGCTGTGTGCACTGCCCTGCTGTAGATGAGCCTTGACTGCTGTTGGAGTCAATGGGAAGGACTAACAGCCAGGTCAGTCAGCTATTAGGACCAGCTGTAACTATAGCATAGAAGCTGCTGTGCTGGAGCTAACCCTACTGAGCAGGACTTGCTTTTGTGAGGCTTTTGTGTTCACCAAATCCGCCCCTTGAGTGTGTGGCTCGTGATAGTGGTAGGGTTATTATCCAGCATTGTCTGAAGCTGTCTTCCAGGTCCACTGGCTCTGGGGCCTCCTGAGAGGTGCAAGGTCAGCCACCACCTGTGCCCTGCTTATAGCCACCTGAGTGATCTGCAGATACCTGCTATTTGTGCTAGGCTTAAAGGTACCCAGGAGAGGCCAAGCTGAAACCAAGATTGGCTGCCACTAGTGCTGAGACTGAGGCCACCTAGCAAGAGGTATGGGTTTGCAGAGGCCAGACGCTGCTTATTTGAGAGATTTTAGGAAAGTCTGAAGGATGAGCCACATCAGACCATTTGTATGGAAATGCCACAGGAAACAGCTTGGGTGGGCCCGAAAGTTGGGTGTGGCAGGATGTCAGAGAATCACCAGGGCAGGGCGGAACAGTATGAGCCAGGTTGATGGAGACTCAGATATGGTGCCCACCTGCCAGCTCTATGGAGGGAGGGCTCATCAAAGGAACTGTGGTCTCTGCCAGTACTTCTGTCTGGGAGAAAGCTGCCCCAGAGTTCTTGACCAGATGCCAGACCATTCAGTTCCTCCCCATGTGTCTTGGTGCCTTTTGAGCTGCTGTCCCAGAGTGGGAGCTCAGAGGTTGAGTCCAAGTCCATGTGAAGGTCCTTTAAGGGGGACTCCCTGGGACTCCAGAAGCCCTCCATCTCAGCCTCAATTCTGACTGGTTTTTACAGCCCTATGTTGTGGGGACTTCTGTTCCAGCACTAGAACCCTGGTCTTAGAGGCCTGGTGTGGGGCTGGGACTCCTCACTCCTCAGTCAGGACCTCCACAGCCAAGATATCCCTCTCTATCTGACACTTGTAAGTGTGGAACCAGACAGTTCTTCATCTCTTCCCCTCCTCCCAGTCTTGATGTGGCCTCTTTAATTCCCTAGTTGTGAATTTCCTTTCAGACAAATTTCAGGCAGTTCTGAATGGTGGTTGTTTTGTAGTTCAACTGTAATTCTGATATGGTTGTATAGTACATTTTTATTCTTAAAATGATGTGGAGAGAAATTTTCTAAGAATTAAAGGACAAGACTGTCCAAATCGTAAGGAACTACTAGGCACCCTACATAGAAAATGAAAAACCCAGACCAAAGCGTATCATGAGGTTTCAGAGCACAGAGGAATAAAAAGACGATACTAAAAGATTTGTGCTGGGTAAGGGACAAGGTAAACAACTTACATACAAAGAAGCAGGACCAAATTACCAACAGAAACAGTGGAAATTTAAAGACAATAAAGAATACCTTCAAAGTTTTGAAACAAAATTAGTTACAATAACCATTCAAGTATATAGGCAGGATAGAGACATTTCCAGATACACAGTAGCAAGGAATGTAGTTCCCATACATTTTATCAAGAATCCTGAGGACTTGAGATGCAACCCTGGAGAGCAGCAAAGGAAGTCTCAGAAAAGGCAGGCCTATCACCAACACGTGACACATTTCACACTGACACTGAAGAAAGAACTCCGGAGGACAATGGGTAATGCAGGACCATGGAAAAGAATAGTAAGATGTACTAAGAAACTATTGGGGCTTTTGGAATAAACTTGTTACAAGAACAAATGAAAAATGCAAAAAAAAAAAAAAAAAAGCTAACCATTAACTCTATGAAAAAGAAAAAGGTAGATAAGAAAATGAAGTTATAGTCTACTGCCTGGCTCAACATTACACAATATCGTCATATTGAAAACAATAAATACTGATTTTAATCAAACAATGTGCTCCACATGATTATATCAAAGGACTGAGGCAGCAAACTGCAAACTGGGGGAAGGGTATGAAAGACCTAAATCCTCATCTACTATAATACCTAGTTAATAGATAACATCTAAAATAGTATCTTAAAAAATTAGTTAAAAATTAGTTTAAGTATATTATTTAGAAATAAGGAAATAAATACCACAAGAAATAAATGAAAGAAAAGAAACTAAAACTGAGAGAGATACAAGAATGAGGCAAGAAATAGCATTTTTCATTTTAAGTCTTCTAGTACTGTGTTGGGGGTCCCCAAGACCACCCCAGGCTGGGTAATTCACTAGGACTCACAAGATCAGTATATACTCATACTCATAGCTAAGATTTATTACAGTAAAGGGATACAAACCAAAAACATCCAAGAAAAAAAGGCACATGGGGCGAAATAGAGGAAACCAGGCTTAAGTTTCCAAGAGTGCTCTCATAGTGGAGTCACAGGGATGAGAGGAATTCTGCCAGCAACAGTAACAACATGTGTAAAGTGTTGTGTGCTGGGTGGCTCCTTAGACTCAGAGGCCAAGGTCTTTGTGAATCCTGATCATGTAGGCATGCTCTGTCTAGCATGTACCAAAATTCCAAACTCCCAGAAAAAAAGCATATATTCAGCATAAACAACACTATCTTTATAAACGGTTTAGGCACAGTGAGCCACTCTTACACGTTTAGGAAAGGTTTTGTACTGTATACTGTAAGGAACTTTAGCAGTCAAGTTCCCAGATGCCAGCCAAGGGCCAATCTTATAGGGTTCTAAAGACAGCTATTTCAGGATGGCTATAGTATCTTTGCACAAATAGTATTTGATTTCTTAAACTATCCTTATGAAGTACTGATAAAATTTTAAAACACAAGAAGTAAAATCACGTCTCACAAGATCATTGCAAATCTTATTTTAAAAACCAATAAAAAGAGATAGAGAGCTTTCTCTTAAACGAGTAGTACTATCCCAAAAAAGAATTTTTTAAGTTGACAAAGTAAAATGGGAGGGAAATAATCCCTCTGACAAAGCAGATTGGGTCTAAAGGGGTTCATATCATCAACGGTGAAATCTTTCCCAAATAATAATCTTTCCCAGGCCGTTTATGGCCTGTACCCAATAAATGCAACCTAGTATTCACATTTACAGGCTTGACAGTAATTTCTGATGCACACCCCACAGACAAATGTCATCCCAATTAGCTGTTACATAATCAGTCCTTCCAAATCCACTAATATTTGTTTAAAGCTATGCTTTCATAGAAACATTACTCTTAATTTGGGTTGTTTCTTTTCTGTACCCTTCTTATGTATCATCAGATTTAACCTTTCAGTTTCTCCCCTACTCCCAGGTGCTTATTTGAACTTTTAATTAGAATCCCATCCATCACTCACAGAAATTCACTGAGTGCCACAGCGAATTAATGTCTTCTGCTCAGCTTCCCAACGTTCTCAGTGTCACTGATTAAAACATGCCTAAGATGTGTATAAAATCAGTTTAAAAATGAAATTCTAAAGTTCATTACAATGAATATGAATGACTTTATAATGCTGACAATAACTATTACATGATTAATAACAAGGAAACAAAAAATTAATGTATTATTTAGGAGACTGACATAATACAGTAAGTAAATTCAACCTCAAATGAGACTTAAAACGGAAGAGCACAGAGTACTTTGTACATCCATCATTTAAACTGCAAATTCAAACTCAGAACTAGAACATCAGGCACTGGAAAATGAGCAGCCAAAAGATACTGAGCATAACAGACAAATAATTCTACTGTCAGCCTACAAGGTGGGAAAGGCTGGGAAGGACAAAATTTAGTTCTACAAAAAGCTGCCCAAATCAAAGGTTATATATATATTATCAGGGGGAAAAAAACCCACATTGTACTCTTGCCTTTAAACAAAATCAAAAGTGTTATCACTAGCAGCCCTTCTAATACAGAGGGCAAAACAGAAGTTGTCTTATAAAAAAACAATAAATATCAGTTGGTACCTATCAGTGAAACAGAACATTTTTACAGAGATGAGATATCCCCTGGTAGGGGGCAGGATTCTCCTCAAACATTTCATAATCATATGATCTATCCTCAAGTAAATCTTAAATTAGAAATGAACTTGTAGGAGGGACCAACAAACTTTATTTAGTAGTAACTTTTGTAAAAGGACACCACTGGTTACAATAGAAACTGGCTAAAAGTATCCAGTCCATGATTCCAAAACACTGTACAGAGATACCCAGAGCACCATAAGTAAACTCATACAACAGCCATAGGGTTATCTTATATTTGAGGGAAAAAAGAGTAGAATAGTCTTCCCCTTATCCACAATTTCACTTTTTGAGGTGTCAGTTGCCCAGAATAAACTGTGGTTCAAAAATACTAAATGGAAAATTCCAGAAATAAACAATTCCTAATATTTAAGTTTTAAGACGTGCATCATTCTGAGTGTATGATAAAATCTTGTACCATTTGGCTATGTCCTGCCCAGGACATGAATCCTCCCACTGTCCACTGTCTCCGCGCTTGTGTGCACTTTCCATCGTTGGTCACTTAGTCCCCATCTCGGTAATCGGACTGATATCGCAGCATTTGTGCTCAGGTAACCCTTATTTTACTTAAAAATGGACCAAGTACAAGAGCAGTGATGTTGACAATTTGGATATTACAAAGAAAGGTGTAGAATAAGAACTTTTAAGTGGAAAGGTGAAAGTCTTGACTTAAGGAAAGAAAAAAAATTGTAGGCTGAAGTCGCTAAGATCTACTGTAAGAAGGAATCTTCTACACATTAAATTGTAAAGAAGGAAAAAGAAATTTGTGCTAGTTTTGCTGTTGTACCTCAAACTGCAAAAGTTATGGCCACAGTGAGTGATAAATGCTTAGTTAAGATGGGAAAGGCATTAAACTTGTGGGTAGAAAACAGCAACAAAAAATATATTCTGGGTGACAGCAACATGTGCCAGGAAGCAATGAGCCTATACAAAGACTTCAGCAAGGTAGCCCCTGAAACAAGTGACCATATTCACATAACTTCTATTATTCTATCTTATCATTAGTTATTGTTGTTAATCTCTTACTAATTTATAAATTAAAATTTATCATAGGAATGTATGTACAGCAAAAAATAACATATATATAGGGTTAGTTACAATAGGCAGTTGCAGGCATCCACTGCAGATCTTGAAATATATCCAGAGAATAAAGAGGAACTACTATACTCAACATCTGTCAGACCCCATACAAACTACCAGCTAAAAGTTCGGTTTTAACATTTGATTGCATTACATTCCTTTCAATGGCATAACTTTGTAAAGCTGGGTTTTCTGTGGTAGTCATGATTAAAAAAGCAAGTACCATGTAAAAATCAACGTGGAACAAGAAATGAGGGTGGTGATGTCCAATCTGACTGCAAAGCACTCAAATCTTTGCAGTGTCCAGCAGACACACAAAAACCATTAATTTTAGTTATTTAAAAGTAAAATAAAAACATTATTATGTATATTACAGTTTTCCTGATTTTTTCCCTTTATCCCCATCCACCTACTCTCTCAGGCAATCCTCAAACTATTGTTCATGTCATGGGTCATGTGTGTAAATTCTTTCGCTACTGTTTCCTATACTGTACTTTACACCCCCCGTGGCTATTCTGTAACCACCTATTTACACTTCTTAATCCCCTCATCTCCTTACCCATTCCCTTCTAGCAACCATCAAAACCTCACCGTACCCATGATTCTGTCTCTGTTCTTGTTTGCTTAGTCTGTTTTTTAGATTCAATTGTTGATATGTATCCATTGCTATTTTGTTGTTCATAGCTTTGATCTTTTTCTTCAGTCCCTTTAATATTTCATATAATAATTACATGGTGATGAGGAACTGCTTTAGTTTCTTCCTGTCTGGGAAACTCTTTATCTACCCTTTGTTCTAAGTAATATATTTGCTGGGTAGAACAATCTTAGCTGTAGGTTCCTGATTTTCATGACTTTGAAAAAAATTTTTTTTAAATTCTTTATTTTATTGATTATGCAACTACAGTTGGCCCATTTTCCCCCCTCACTCCCCACCACCCTGCCCATCCCCTCCCACCCTCATTCCCCTCTTTAGTTCATGTCCATGTGTCATAAGTTCTCTAGTGTCTACATGTCCCATACTATTCCTACCCTCCCCCTGTCTATTTTCTCCCTACTGTCTATGCTACTTATTCTCTATATCTTTTCCCCCTTCCTTCCTCCTCCTACTTCCCTGTTGCTAACCCTCCATTTGATGACTTTTTTTTTACTGTTCATATTTTTAATCT